>BSAI01000191.1:2219283-2242929 GCA_036245035.1 Adrianichthys oophorus | reverse complement strand
GCACAACATGAACTTTTCCACTCTTCAAGTTGTTACATTAGAGAGTTTAGCTATGTTGTAAGTGAGTTTTTTGAATGTGTGTAGCTTCTAACTAGTTCTGTTTTTGCTTGATAGAAACCTTTCCCTATCCTTCTTTGTGAGTTTGTTTTTCTTTGCAATGAATTTTGAGGAAAAATTGTAACACAAATTAAAGAAGTATTAAATCAGAATCCTAAAGAAAGAAAAAATCAGTAACACTTTATTATAACTATCTGTTGTTGGTAGTTGACACAAAGAGGTGTAGAAGTGTGGATCCATGTGCAACTGGTTGAATGATTTAGAGCATGAGCAAGACATGGAGCTCAAAATCCAGGCAAGGGTCAGAACACAAAGGATGGCGAGAGACAAGCAAGGTCAAGGCACAGGAGATCAAACTAGGAGAATAAACGCTCAGACTGTCTGCAAGTCAAAACAAGACTGAATTTTGAGAGTAAACTAATTTTGAGGAAAAAAGAAAATAGGAAAAAGAAATGACTATTTCCCTTTCTCCTCCTGTGACCTTAATCTTTTATTGTATCTCATTAAAACTGTTGCCCCAAAGCAAAATACATTTTTAGCTGGATCTTTGTACATAG
Organism: Adrianichthys oophorus; assembly: GCA_036245035.1. Taxonomy (NCBI): domain Eukaryota; kingdom Metazoa; phylum Chordata; class Actinopteri; order Beloniformes; family Adrianichthyidae; genus Adrianichthys; species Adrianichthys oophorus. The sequence goes on along the minus strand of BSAI01000191.1, from coordinate 2,242,315 downwards.
CGTGCCTGTTCTTTGTAACAAATGTGCAAAAGAAAAAATTATAAATTCATTTGAAGTCAGTATTCACTATGTGTCTTTGCAGGAAGACAAGCCTTTTTTTGTCCTAACAATCTTTCTACTGTTTATAGAATAATCTCAATATAATTTATTCTGAAAAAAGTATTTTTGTCTGCAATAATAAAGACATACTTTTGCTGTAGACAAAACAATCAGACCAGTTTTTTTATAAAGCCTAAATTCCTGACAAAAACAACGGGAAGTTGAAAAAAAAGTGGGATAAAAGAGGAGGAGGCCCGTTAAAGTGACAGTGATGCATGCTGGGTAGGAAGCAAGATTCATGGCCATTGCAATGGCGACACAGAACACTCCCCTTGAGCTATTAGAATTGTGACGTGACACATTGAAGTGATGGTCTAGTTTAGCAGATCGTGTTTCAAAGGTGTGACTGACCCAGAGGTTGTCCAATCAGAGCTGCACAACCTGCCAACGTGCAGTAAAAACTTAATCAAGCTGCGGGTTGCATGAAGATATTCAGGCTCTGACACATGGGCTTTCATCCAGGTTTACTAACCCAGCCTACATGATATCTGCAGTGACAGACAGGGCGCTGCCAAAGCTTTTCAAATCACCTTTAGATTTAGGACACGTCTCTGCTCATAACACCAGCTCCACGTAGGAAGATAAACAGGATTTGATTTGGGGAAAGCCAGCATAAGCGCACACAGACTCAGAAGATTATATTACAATCCCCACATGACCGTTTCTCCTGCTGCCGACAACATAAACACATTTCATGTTCAATTCTTTTTCTCATATTGAATTCTTTTCAACATTTTCTTTCCTCTACAGCATCGTTCAAAAACATAAGCAATGTCTCCAACCCCGGGTCATGGACCGGCACCGGTCCTGGTCTAAGAGACAGTTGGTACTGGGCCTAAAGACAACACACTTTTTTAAAATTTTATTTATAATCTAAATCAGAAGGAAGTTTTATTTGTGAAAACTACTGGATTCTCTCCCCCATATCTGACTCATTCTTGACGCACATCAAGTCACGTGTTATAAATACGTTATGTGCATATACGTATCTACACAAATACGTTCACTACTTTCTTAAAACGGCTGCACTGACCGCTAAATTGAAGCCCTCAAGCTACCAAAGTTTATAAAAACAAACGTATTTGGAAAGTTTGTTTTGGCAGAAACGCCAGAAAAGAAACAGAAGGCAAACCTTCAACTTCAAAATAAAAGAAATCTGCATTTAACAAACAAAATCCAGGAGTCTTTACTTCAGGTATGGATTTTATTGTGGCAGGTGTTCCCACAGACCATAATAATAATAATGCAGAATATTCAGCAACCAGCTGTCTGATGTTACGGGGATGCTGCTAGTAAAGCTGTTCAATTGGTGGATGCACGTTTATTGTTATATTTAATAAATACCAGTTTTAGTGACTTTTTTTTTTTTGTTGCACCTTAAAGTCGGACGAGGCTGAAGTTGGCGTCTGATTTTTTAGCTTCCACTTTGACAGTTATGGGTTAAGGGAAATGAATGAAATTAATTTTCATGGTTTCTACATGAAACGTAGTGAACAAATAAAGTTTAAAGCAGCTGCAGATATTTTACAGAGGATGAAGGTAAACTTTACCCTCAGAAGATAAGAGAAACTCCAAGCTAAAAAAAAAAATCTGACGTTTACTTCAGCCTCGTACAGGCGGTGTTGTCTGACATTAAACTAGTCCGTGGCCTCAAAAGGATTGGAGACGACTGATGGATGAGCAAGATGGATGGATACATTCATGTATCAGGGCAGGACGTAATTTGATCTGGACTGCCGAACCCTTAGGATAGGGAACCCCCAAAGAAAGTCCAGGTCCTTAGGACTACCGTCCCAACATACTTTCTGCACTTGCTTGCTCTACCCCCTGCTGATTTCCTGAATCAAGTATCCAGCCAATCAGAAGCTGTGACAACAGTAGAAGTTGGACAACAAGCAGGGGAGTGTCCTTGATTGGCTGTAACTTAGGGCACAGATGGTGGTTATGGTGGTGTTTCTCAAAATGGAGGGACCTGTAGGAGAGGAGATGAAGGAATGTTTGCCAAAAGGTCTGAAGGAAAAACTGAAATAATTGATAAAATGTAAAGGAAAAGACGTTGATTGGTACATAGAAGACAAGCAGAAAAGCTATTGGAATAAAAATGTGATAATGATGTCTATTGTCTTCATTGAAATGAAACCAAAGCCTCTACAAACGTAAACCATTTGTTTAGAATGTTAAAAAAACATCTTGTGCATGGATTGTTGAGATGTACTATGGGTTGGTACGTCACAGTCTAACATCTAAGGTAAATGGTCTAAGTTATACTAAGTTTTCCCATAATGATGTCATCCATCTATCTCTGTGTAAACCTGAAGCTGCGTTCATACCAGCCGCGCTCAAGCAGTCCCTTTCAGTGAAAAATCTATGCTAATGCACGTAAAATGCTTGTTTTGAGCTTCCGCTTTCAAAACTTGCGTTCATGTGAAGCTACACAAATTTTTAGGATCGTTTTCAGGACTTGGATTTGGTAGGTATCCCTTTTAATTCATGAAAGTGCCAACTGTTTGAAAATTGATAATGAAGGACAAATTAATAATTGCGGTTTGTACCTGAGCAGAACTAAATTACACCAAGTCTTTCATTTGTCAGAATAGAGATTCGAAGGAAACTGCCTGGAGCAAGATTCAATAGATTTGCATTTTGCAGATTTGAGATTTCGCACCAAATCTCTTCCAGCTGTAGGTGGCAGACAAACACTAGTAAACAGTAGTAGAAGAAGAAGCCCCTACCTGCTTGTCCAGTGTGAACACATTGGGCTAAACGGACATTCAAGAAAACGCTTTTACCGCGTTCTTGAACAGGCGTTATATGGCCCGTGTGAATGTAGTATTACGGGGACATGATTAAGTCATTAGGCTAACCTATGTGACCATTCATTAAAACAAACTTCTGATTTATCACTTTGGGCACACAGAGAGAAAGATGGATGATCAAAGGCTGTGAGTGACGAAGAGAAGTCAAACTGTGACTGTGTCTCTTTCACGAGGGCTTTGTTGGGCTTCCCCCTGAGGACTCAACAAGCCAAATATAACACCTGACCCATTTACTTCCTCCCCCGCTGATGGCTGTCCCAATCATCCACCCTCTGAAGGTCCTTTTATCTTTCATAGTCCGTTTTTGGGCCTGAATGTGAGTCTTTTGTTTTGTTTTTACACAACTTAACCCCTCAAACAGGAATGTTTAGACCTAACAGATTACAAGAAAATACACCTAAGTGTTTTGTGTTTTTAAGATAGACTAAAACTGATTTAAAAAATAGTGATAGATAAAAGCTGCTATGTTTCATTTGCTGACTGTACCAAGGAAAAAACTGCCAGTGTGTGATTTCTTTACAGTAAAAAGGGTTTGTCTCTGTGAAGAACTCGGCAACACAGCGTAACGCAGCTTGGTGGCGTCCAAACAAATTTTTCTGGAGAAATCTACATCAGATATTTGACTCCAAAGTAGATGTGCTGAGTCATGATCCATAGCAAGATATTTAGTTAAAACTGAATAAAACATGTCAGGACTAAAATCTCTGTTATCAAGCATGGTAGGGTGGTAGGAGTGGTGGTAATTTGACTTAGTTGATTTATATTCTGTACAGCTTTAACTTTTTTGGCTTTTGGAGCCAGCAGGTACTTCCTGTTTGGAACACAGGAGGGAAGGGTCATGCTATCCAGTGATTATAATTTCTATGGCAGTAGCTCAATAAACTAAATCATAATTAGTTGGAGATAAAAAAAAATAAACAAATGCACACAGGAGTAACAGGTTTCACAAGAACTTGGTTGGTCTTCCTATGATACAGTTGGGTGGCAGCATTCAGTGGAAGACTGCACTGTACGCCAGCAGGTTGTATGTTTAAATTAGGGCTGTCGATGTTAATGTGTTAATGCACATGATTAATAAAAAAAATAAGTTTTAATATCTATTAACACAAAGTAATCAGACTAGCGAAGCAACTGTCTTTTGCCGGTTCAGGCTCCCGCAGATTGCGTTAATTTCTGAAAAAGCACACTTCGTCGGGCACTATCCTGCTCATATCCTGCTCACTTACAAAAGAAATAAATATTCAATCAATTTTTATTACTTTATTCTTGTTTTTTTAGGTTTAGATTGCTTTTTCACAAGAAGCAAACAATTTGATACGTAATGTCGCCCGTTGTCATGTTAACACAATATGTCGCTTTCCTTTGCCGGCAGACCTCGACTGCAGCGGCAAAGGAAAGCGACATATATGCTGATCATTACAAAAGGTTCAATGAAGCATCAGTTCAGATAGAAAATTCACTTCTTGTTTTTGTCCACATCATGTAGGAAAAGTTTGTTTTGTTTAAATCCAAGTTAGTTTTCCAGACTGGAGGTATCAAGAAGGACATTCAGTGTTCCACATCTGCCAAATACTCGAACAGCTGTTCTGCTTGGAAACAGTTGTCGTGTGAGGTCTTGGTATTAGGTGTTGGATATAACCAGGGCTTTTCAATCCTGGTCCTGGTCATCTACCACCCTGCCTATGTTCCAGTTCTCTCTTCACTGCTTCCTGTCAATTACCTGGGTCATGTGTCTCCTCATTCTGATAGACTTCAGCAGCAAAAAGTGGAAGGAGACCTAGAAAATAGTCAGAATGGTAGATCTCAAAGACCAGGATTGGGCAGCCCTGCTTTAACCTTTGACCCGTATTTGTTTTGCATTTTTGTCAATAGGTATGACGTCCTTATAACTTTGCCATATCTTTCCATCCATTTATCCATCCACCTGGGCAGCTTTTTAAGCAAAGATGCCCAGACTTCCCAGCCCCTACCCCAGCTCCTCCAAGGGAATCCCGAGGGGTTCATAGACAGGAGCCTTGGGTCTCCTCAAATATGCCAGAACTTTGCTTTGACATTTTCAGCTTTTGGGTTCTGTTACAGACTGCAAACATTGAACGCTGTCATGTTCCGGTAGGAAGGGCTGGTTAACCTTTTAAAACTCAAGCTTTAGCTCCAGTATTGACATTATTTAAATCACTGTACCTACGAAACGTGCAAAACTTTAAAATCTGTGCGCTGAAATGCAACAGTTTTGTTTCATTTCAGCGCAAAGCAGCTTTTCTCGACTTTCAGAGTCAATTGGAATTACGTTAACAGTGCAAACGGTCAAATATTTACTGTAATTCAAAGAGCTTGTGTTGTTTCCTGTCTCTGGAGACAGCTCAGGTGTTAAAGGCTTGAAGCAGGGGACTCAAAAATCCAGGACTTCATCCTGCTAGTTTTTCTTTTAAGAAATCCTGCCTCATCTGCTGCTGATTAACTGAATCAGGCATGTTTTTAGCCCAAAAGCAGGTTAGCTGGAAAACATGGCTCTACTGGGAACTTTTTCTAAATCGTGTTTTTACACCTGTAGGATATTTTATCAAGTGTTTTTGTTGTTGTTCTTTCCTTAGCTCTGCCATTTAATTACGTCTGTTAAACCTCTCTTAAGCTTTTTGAGTTTCAGTCGTTTCACTTCCTTGATTCTTTTTTAAATGCACAAAAACACTAAAGTTAACAAAATACTGAAGTAAATTACACTCAAGAATAAATTGAGTGAGTAACTGCTCTTATTAAGGGGCAAAGCAATCTTGATGGAAATGGTTTTAAACATTCTGAGAGCAGACCAGGGCACCCCCACAAGGCAGCAGCTGAGTCCTGCAGCAGAAAAGACTATAGCAGAATATGTGCTGAAGTTCTAAAGATCTGGTGGAAATATGTCCTAGTTGTTTGAGTTCATTACTGATGAACTGATGATGTTGTGCAGAGACGCAGAGGATGGATGGAATCTGCTGGAGCCTGTTTTAAAACTTGCACAGTGCTCATAGATCCACTAGATGGTGGCATTTTTCTTCCAGTTACAGTTGTGTTTTTCTCAAACTCTTGTCTTCCTTTGTTTGCATGAATCTTGAAAATGTGTCTGCAATAATGCAGTGCGCAGGTCACTTAGACTACATTTAGTTTACTTGAGTTTGATGGAATCACTTTAGAATTACTTAATTTTATTAAATAATGGGTAAAAAAAAATCAGATTTATGAATCTAAAAACTCTCCTTTGACTAAATTTTTATTTTGATTTGATTAATAAACATGTAAAAATTAAAAAGCTCAATTGTGAAAATAAGACAGATGGACGGTAGTTTAAAAAGGACATATATTTCTTGTTTCAAAGCAACGGTGAACAAGTCTGAAGCTCTGAGACATACATCATTTGCTTTATTATCAGTTTAAATCAACAGTAGAATGTGGGAATCCTTTTTAAAAAGATTTCACAGCTTCTTTTTTCTCCAAAGAGCCACATAGACAACATATTATTTCATTTTAACACTTCAAAAAATGCATTTTTTGATAAACTGGCATTAGAGCTGCTTCTTGGATTTGCTGTTTTTAAAGATCCTACAACTTTTGTATTCTCTCTGATTTTTTTTTCAATTTCACAAACTTTGAATAAGAAAGGAAAAAAAACAATGTTTCTCAAAAATATTTAAAGTGGTTTGTATTTTACTTTAGATTTTGTGAGACTACGAGTGCAAAAAAATGCGACAGAACTGTAGACCAAGATAGTGATGGATTTGACGCTTACATGAAATCTTTGTAACAAATGTTGTGTTATCATTTTAGCATGATGTGAGTAGCAACATTAGCCTAATTTGAGTCCATCATGAAAGTTGTAGAAAGAGTCAGCCACTAGAATTTGTTAGAATTTAGTAAGTTCCAAGTTCAACACTTTTCTTTGCCTTTTCTTTGCCTTTGCCTATTTAAAAGGAAAAATAAACATTTATGTTGCTTTAACCTGTCATTTAGATTTTTTTAAACGAAAATTTGTATTGTAAGACTTGATTTATAATGTCAAATTCATCAACTCTAATGCTAATTTAATGTTTTTTTTTTATTCTCCTTTTTCCTCTTGACTCCTGTGCGTTGGGCTTTCAGCTGGTGGACACATTTTACATTCAAGAAAAACTGACCAGCTAATCAGCTGTTGGACTGAAATGTTTCTTTTTTCTTCCTTTTGTCTTTGTTTATCGATTATTTTAGCCTGTTGTTGATAAGCTGACCTGGAAAGACCGTCTCCCAGGATACTTCATCAACGTTTCCTCCATCCTTTTCATGGTAAGAACATAGAAAATGTGGTTAAGTATTGACTAAAGCATTTTAAATGAAGGCAGTAATGTTAGTCATTGTCATACAGACATGTTTGCTAATATTGAAAATAAGTGACTTTCTCTGTTTCCTTTCTTTGCCTCCAGTTTGGGCTGACATTTTCTGCAGTTTTCGGCGTAATCATCTACCGGATCACAGTGTCAGCCCTGATGGCAATGAGCCCAGACCCAGAAACCAAGTCCAATGTTCGGGTAACGGTGACGGCTACCGCAGTCATCATCAATCTTGTGGTTATCCTGATTCTGGACGAAATCTACGGAGCGGTGGCACAGTGGCTGACTGAGCTAGGTAGAGGCTTTTTAAGTTGACCTGTGACCTTAGGAAGCCTCTATAGAGGAACAGTTGACCTAAATGAAGTGAGCAAACAAAAGATGGTTTCTGGAGATGTATGGATGTTTTAACACTAATATGTCATTGAAGCTTCAAGCATAATCTGCAAGACTGCCTGTCTGAGTCCACCAACAAGACAAGCTTTCTAATCGCCTCTAAATGCTTTACATTCTAAACATATGACACATTGTTATAATTCTGTCGTGGTCTTGGTAACTTATATAATCAATATTATATAAGTACAAATTGTACAACTACTAGGTTTAAATAATTCAGGCTAACACATGTATGCTAAAGAGTATTCATACACTTGACCTTCCTGTCCTAAATCTCACACTTGCTGGCCCTCCTGCTTCTCCTCTGGGATCACATTGCAATTACCACACCTCTTTTCTGTTTATACTAGTACTATAATTGGTGAGTATTTGTGTTAGTTTTTTATTCGCCAATAACTTTTTAAAAGGCTTGCATTAAAATGGTGTAACTTTCAGTTACACCATTCAGTTTAATATTATTAATTATTAATCACTAAATCATTCATAATCACCCAAAGGGCTCAATAACTCTTTTGATGAATGTTTAAAACAGACAGCAAGTTTTTTTTAATTATTATTATTATTTTTAAGGAGAATGGCTCTCTATATACTGCTGACAAAGAACAATGACAGTAATGCCAAGGGACCGTGTTCATAAGTGCAAGCCCCGGGGAAAAAAAAAGAAAGAAATCTCAAGAACGTCTTAAAAACATGCCAGAAACGAATACATTGTTACATTGAGATGAGCTAGTGATGAATACACATCATCATGTTCATGCTACAACAAAAACTTTGAAAAAAAAAGGAATTGTTTTTCATTTTTAGGAATTTCAAATGGAAACGAATCACTTAAATGATCAAAAATGTTCAATACAAAAACGTTTTGGGAAAAAATCTATGAAAAAAAAATCAAATATGATCATATTTATATTTTAAAAATCCAAAATATTAAAGAAAATTATTTTCTCCCAGAGTCCCTTCTGACTCCTGAGCTTCTCACCCTATCTCTAAGAGAGCACCCAGCCACCCCACACAAATGAGGAAGCTCATTTGTATCCAGAACCTTTTTCATTCGGACCTAGAGCTCATGACCATAGGTGAGTATTGTAACGTAGATCGACCAGTAAATTGAGAGATTTACTTTCCGGCTTAGCTCTCTGTTCACCCCAACAGACCGATACAGCGACCGCATATTAGTAGACGCCACACCAATCCGCCTGTCGATCTCACGCTCTGATCTTCCCTCACTTGTGAACAAGACCCCAAGATACTCAAACTCCTCCACTCCACCCAAGACAGGGCAAACCACCTTTCTCCAGTCGAGAACCATGGCCTTAGATTTAGCGGGGCTGACCCTCATCCCAGCTGCTTCACACTTAGCTGCAAACCGTGTCAATGCATGATGAAGGTCCTGACTCGATGAAGCCAACAGGACAACATCATCTGCAAAGAGCAGAGAGGAAATTCTGTGGTTCCCAAACCAGACTCTCTCTGGCCCCTGACTGTGGCTTGAAATTCTGTCCATAAAGACTATGAACAGAAGGGCAGCCCTGCCTCAGTCCAACATGCACTGGGAAGAGGTCTGACTTTACTGCCGGCTATGCGGACCTGCTCTGGTCATACAGAGAACGGACAGGCCTCAATAAGGCTCCCCGGACCCTATATTCCCAAAGCACCCTCCACAGGACACTACGGGGATGCGGTCGAACGCCTTCTCCAAACCCACAAAACACATATGGACAGGATGAGCGAACTCCCATGAACCTTCCAACACTCTAAAGAGGTCATAGAGCTGATCCACAGTTCCACGACCAGGATCTGACGTTCGACTATCGGCTGGACTCTCCAGTACCTTGGTATAAACTTTCCCATAGAGGCTGAGGAGTGTGATTCCCTTGGTAGTTGGCACACTCCCCCTGCTCTTCTTGAAACATGGAACAACCAGAGCCCTGTCTGCCAGTCCAGCTGTACAGTTCCCGACTGCAACGCAATGCTGCAGAGATATGTCAGCCAAGACACTCCCACAACATCCAGACTTGTGTTACTCAGGGCGGACCTCATCCACTCCATGTGCCTTGCCACAGAGGAGCTTGTTGACTACCTTGGTGACCTCAGCTCGAGTGATGCACAGCCCCACCCCAAAGTCCTCAGCCTCTGCTTCCTCAAGAGGAGTGTCAGCAGGATTGAGTAGATACTCAAAGTATTCCTTCCACCACCTGACATAGTCCACACTTGAAGTCAGCAGCTCCCCATCTTCACTTAAAACTGTGCTTGCGGAAATCTGCTTTCTCCTCCAGGACTGAGTTTTTGCCTCCGAAACAGCCTGAGCTGCAGCTCACTTAGACTGCTGAGACCTGTCAGCTGCCTTTGGAGGCCCACAAGCCTGCCAGACCCGATAGGACTCCTTCTTCAGCTTGAGGGCATCCTTTACTTCTGGTGTCCAAAACCGCGTTCAGGGGTTGCCACCTTGACAGGCACCAGAGACCTTGCAACCACAGCTTCGCACAACAGCAGAGACAATGGAGAACATGGTCCATTCAGACTCAATATCACAAGCCTCCCTCAGTACCTGCTTGAAGTTTTCCCAGATGTGGGAGTTAAAGACTTCCCTGATGGAGAGCTCAGCCAGACGTTCCCAGCAGACCCTCACAGTACATTTGGGTCTGCCAAGTCTTTCCAGCCTCCTTCCCCACCAACAAATCTAACTCACCACCAGGAAGTGATAAGTGGACTGCTCCGCCCCTCTCTTTACTAGAGTGTCCAAGACACACGGCCGAAGGTCACCTGAAACGACAACAGAGTCGATCATAGATCTCCTGCCCAGGGTGTCCTGATGCCACGTGTATTGATGGACACCCTTTTGCTCAAACATTTGTTTGTTATGGACAAACTATGACAAGCACAGAAGTCCAACAACAAAAGACAGCTCAGGTTCAGATCAGGGAAGCCTGATTTACCAATCACGCCCCTCCAGGTGCGATGGAGTCCCCCGTTGGTGCACTTTCCAGTTCCACTTTGAGAGTCACCAAGAAAGCCAGGTACTCCGAAGTGCTTTTCGGCTTGTAAACCGAAACCACAGTCAGAGACCTGTCCTCCACCCAAAGGTGAAGGGACGCGACTCTCTCATCCACCAGGGTGAACTCCAACACTTGGCAGCTGAGCTGTGGGATAATGAGTATGCTCACCCCAGCCCACTGCTTCTCACCATCTGCAATTCCAGAATGATAGAGAGTTCAACCCCTTTTGAGGGACTGAGTTTTAGAGCCCAGACTGTGCTTAGAGGTGAGCCCCACTATATCTAGCCAGTATCTCTCGACCTTCTGCACAAGCTCAGGCTCCTTACCTCCCAGAGGGGTGACGTTCCATGTACCAAAAGTCAAGTGCCATGACCGGGCTGTAGGCCGCCGAGGCACTTGCCTTTGACTGCCACCCAAACCACATTGCACCGGCCCTTTCTGAGCTCTCCTGCAGGTGATGGGCCCACTGGAAAGGGATCCTTCCTCAATCCTTCGGGCTTTGCCTGACCAGGGCCTGTGGGAGGAGCCCTGACCACCAGGTGCTTTCCTGCGAGCTCCAACCCTGGGCCTGACTCCAGGGTGGGGGCCCCGTTAACGCCAATCCGTGCAACATATCTGGATCATTGGCTGTTTGCTGAAGCCCCAAACAGCATAGCCCCTGAGATCACTCGAGTACTCAAACCCCTCCACCATGTTAAGGTGGCGGTTCATGGAAGGGTAAACTGTCCTTTATCTACCAAAACCAGGGCATCTAGATTCACTTGTAGTTCAGCACCAGATGAATACATACAAAGGGCAAAAAACCTTTCTGGATATCAATCTGTTGTCTACTCTTTCCTGAACGGTATCAATGTCATAAAGATTGCGTCCTACAAAAATAACAGTAAAACTACGCCCAGAAAACTATATACTGTATGTTTTCATTCGCTCCAAATAAATAAGAGTATAGTTGTCGTAGTGCCTGTGACTCCTCTGAAAGAAACTGCTTGTCCTCTGTTTTCTTTCCTCTTAAGGAGACTAAAGATCTAAGCTCTTGACCTGTACCTGTCCCACTACTTTTCAGCTTGATCCCACTAATCTCCTTTGTGAACCAGCAGTTATGCATGTGACAAATGCTTCACTGGTTGATGGATACTCTCCAACAGGCTTCAAAAGGCTCAAATTAACCTCTACTTAAGCACTTCAGCACTCATCAGGTTCTAACTCCTGGGTTCCAGCTTCTTGACAACGTTTTCTTCATCACGACACACATTTGTGTGCTTGAGATTTTGAATGACCTCCATTATAAGAATCAAGAAAACTATATACAACTAGTGCAACTTTAAACCTTTAAAATTCTTATAGCTTATTAAGCTGTCATTAAATGACTTAAAATGGAAAAAAATGAAACTCATTAGGATAACATCACACATATGTTTAACTGAGGTTTAAAAATAAAAATTTCACAAGTCAGAAAATACACTATAAACTTGCTCTGCTTCTAACACAAAAATGTACCACAAACATTTTAGAAGTGCATTTAATATGAATAGAAAAATTGAGCATTCTTATAAAGTATTTAGACAAATACACAGAAGTAGAGGTGATTGAATTGATATTTTTGTAGTGCAATTTCTGACAATAAGCTGAGGAACCACCACAAATGTAATTCTAATACGGAGAATAAGAGGCAAAGTACTGGATCTATGTAATTACAAATACCTAAATAACAGGACAGCAGGTCAACATGTCATGTTATTCTATTTTAATGAGAGCATGGGTGAAGGAATTAATTAACATTGGTTGGAAATGAGCAAATATAAAATTGTATTTAATTAGCTGCATTTAATGCAAAAATTAAGTTTGGATTAACTAAACATTAAAAGTACAAGGCAAATATAGCCGTAGCTTAACTCCTCAAATATTATTGTGCGTGTTTAATAAAAGTTGTCTTAGGCTTAAATAATGACATTAACAATGTTCAACATAATATCTTTGTAATTTTTACATTTCTTTTGGTCTTTCTTCTTTTCTCTAAATTGGGCGCAAGGATGGTTCTATCTTTTTAATTTTATTGCGCTCATGAAAATAAACAAGTTACCATCCTCTGACACCAACTACCATTTAGCATCGCATCACCTTATAATTTATATTTTGTGTACAACTTTGCAGAAAAAATATAAATACAACCTTCAGTTTTTCGTTTGACAAGTCTGTTTTGAATACGATTTGTCTTTGTTTTGAATACAACTTTTCTTTGTCTTAAATACTGTCAAAAATACGTCACGGGGTCACAGGCATAAACATCAAGTCATAAATTGTTGTCATAAAGTACCATATTTGTCAGAGTGTAAGTTGTGTTTTTTATGCATAGTTTGGACAGGAGAACGACATACTCAGGAGCTGTGTGGAAGAGGCGTTTGGATCCATGTGCAACTGGTTTAATAGAGAGATCAGACAGACATGGGCAAGGCAGGATGAAGTCAAAAACCTGACAGGAGTCAAAGTACACGGAGAGAGGCAGGACAGAGTCAAGACAGGCAAAATCAGTAGAAATGCTCAGAATGAACGCAACAGCAAAACGAGATTTTGCGTCTGCCTAAATACCGTTTGTGGTGATTGTGATGATGAGGAACAGCTGATGAGACATGGGAACAAAATGCAGAGGCTGATGGGATGTTGGAGTGCAGAAGAGGCTCAGGGAACAGTCAAAACTGAGGAGATGGCTACCTCTGATAGTTGAAGGGGGAGACGGAAGCTGACCTGACAGGAGCGACATATCTGATTTTTAAAAAATAACTGTTGGTTCACATGTACATTGTTTTCCCACTAACAACCGGCTGATTACCGGTGATTACCGATGCTTTTGTAGAGCCTTTTAAAATAAATAAACCTGATCTTTCAAATTCATCCGTGTCTTCCGTACATTGTAAATGAGATATACAATCAATTCTTCCATGTGGCAATGGGGCTAAAAACTTGACAGTAGCTTCTCCCACACGTGACGGGAGCGTTAAGTTTATGAAAATACTTTTGGAAAGGCATCAAACGTTAAGTTGACGTGTGTCGAAAAAGGGAAACAGATGAGGCAGCATGTCAAAAAAGAGATAGCAGATGAACATTTCAGGCGTATTTACGCTCAATGTGAATGCAGCATTATGCTGGGCTTGGTGGGTTGTTCAGAAGCATAGCATTTGTTTCCCATGTTCTAATTGGCTGGACACTTCTGAAGCAGGTAATCAGTCATGAGTAAGGCTTGGATATCTGGAAATCATGCAGACACTGTGCCCCTTGAGGTCTGGAGTTGCCTATTCCTGGTTTAAGTATTGGGCGTTATGTTCACAGGAAACGGAAGCATGGGATTGAATTACAGCTCGATGTCAGCAGGGATGTACCAATTTGTTGTGGTGAAGAGAGCTGAGCTGAAACACAAAGCTTTGAATACGCCACTCAACCACATTCTTATTTTAGTAGATTGACATGAATGCTGGGGGTGATAAAAAAAAATCAGGGATATTAGCAGAGTGAAATCACTTCCCTCCTGTCTCAGTTCTGTCTCAGAGATGGAGTGCAAAGCTCAACTATTTGGAATACAAATAGAGCTTCTACTTCTTTAAATTAAGAATAACCAGAGTTATAACATCTGATAAGTTCCATTAAAGAAAGTGCTCCATGGTAGACCACACACTAGCTGAAGGAATTTTATTTATCGATCAGGCAAAACTTGGAAACGTTTACAAGTTTTTAGCCTCCTTCCTATATTGAGGCATTAACTGAATGTCTCTTTTACAATGCATGGAAGGCACGGATGTTGTTTAGAGATCAGGTTTAGTTATTTTAACCTCTTAGGATCCGAGCAAATTTTTGAGCTAACCATCTAAACATGTCAACATCAGGGCCCCAGTTAATCAGAATTAACTACTTTGGAAATATAACCCAAAATGTGATGTCCACGAATGTGGACGCCAGGTCTTAAGAGGTTAAAGAGCTTTACCAAAGCAACGGCAAGCTCGTCTCCATGTCTGGATTCATGAGATCATTCAGTCTTTTTTTTTTACTGCAATTTTTATCTTCTATTGTCAGCGTCTGAATGACAGCGCTTTCATCAGTACTTCTGTGACTGTGACCCAGTTTGATGACTTGCTCTCCCGCGTAAGTCCGAGGAGGGAAAAAATAAAGATTGGAATAAAAATTCCTACATGCAAATAAGAAAAACATCACAAAGTTCAGGAGGAGAATGATTGGATTCTCCTCCATGGTTGTTTTGGACTGTTCTTCTGTATTGTTGTCATTAGCAAATGCTCATACACCCACTGCCCTCTAGCAGTTCTTGGTGGGAAACAATAGGAAAATAACAAACATGTGACCCAATTCATTAGAAAAAAAAAAAAATCACAACAAAATTGCTCCTGAGTATGAGTTGCAGCCCTGACCAAACAATGCAAAATCAAACCTGCAACTTATACTCTAAAAAATACGCTATGATCTTACTACTTTGAAATAAGGGTACCTCATGGCTCTGTGTTAGTGCCTCTTTTTTTAAAATAGAAGTGCATTTTTTTTGTTTTATTTGTTTATTTGTACTTTGTTGTTTCCTAAAAAAATTACGTTCTAAACACAGCAGATCAAGGTTTTCTTTGGCTGCTGAGTTGGGGCAAAAGTGGGGTAAATCAATTTGAAAAATGTGTTGTTTTTCAGATTAAAAGCCAGAAAAAGTCCCTCACACAGTGTGTTGTCAACCTTTACTTTTTCATCATATTTTAAATAAGGTGGATGTTTTTGCTGATGACATTACTTTTTTGTTTAATATCGTCTTGTTCTACAGCTTCTATTATCTTGTTTACACACTAAAATATTCTGTGCCTCCAAACATGTAATAAAGCAAATTACTCTGCCTTTAGTAGGCAGTCTAAAAAACGTTTGATGTTTTTTTTCCACCAGCCTTCCCATTAGTCATCCCACGAGGTTTCAGCCACATTTACATTCATATTCAAAACTGAAGGAAAAATGCATTGCAATTTAAAAAGTACCAGCATTCTAACCTACTTCCAACCCAGTCATCATGTTAGGGCTTAGTTCTGTGTCATGATTTGGTCTCGACACCCCACGAACACGTGTGTTAAACACTTTCATTGATGTGGTGCAAACCTCTGACCTTGTGAAACCATACTTATGCCTTTATACCATTCTGTTTTTCAGAGATTCCCAAAACAGAAACCAACTTTGAGGAGCGGCTCATCATGAAAGCCTTCATGCTCAAGTTCATGAACGCGTACGCTCCCATCTTTTACGTGGCATTCTTCAAAGGACGGTAAGAAGTGCATTTGTATTTTCATGTATTTTGTTACTTTAAATTGACATTTCTACAGAATACAAACCAAACTTCTAACTTCTCTGTTTTTTCTTTGTTTTTGCAGATTTGTGGGTCGACCTGGGAATTACGTTTACGTATTCAACAATTACCGCATGGAGGAGGTTTGTTCTTTTGATTTTCTAATCATTTTGATTAGAATCGGGATACCTAAAGCCCCCATGTTGTCCCCAGTGTGCTCCAGGAGGCTGCCTCATTGAGCTGTGCATCCAGCTTAGCATTATCATGCTCGGAAAACAGCTGATCCAAAACAACATTTTTGAGATCGGCATCCCGTAAGTCGTTCCTTTATCCTTATCTCATCCACAGCTTTAAATTCAGTCATGCAATGCTTTCAATTTTGAACATTTTTTTGGTGTAAAGTCCAAACAGCTTTTCTGTCTCCTATAAACACACATAATTACCCACAAGCTTGTACAAGATTCTCTTCAGTAACATTCCTCCCGTGTTGGCACGAAAACACACTATTAGGTCTAATGATAGCTTAGATTCTACATGCAAAACCTGAAGGTCAGAGTTCAGCTTTGTTTTTTAACAACTGTTACACAGCTTTTGGCTGCAGGCGATGCTTTTACTGATGCTGTAAGCACAGCTTAACCCTTTGACCTTCAGAAAAGTGCGTGAGGGATCAGTGAGCTGTGGCGTATGCTATAACACCATCAACAGACCACCTACGGATCTGCTTCAGACTCATGCACCCAAATGGTTTCACACCTGGAAGTTACTGGTTTAAACTGCTGTCCTGAGGTGACTGAAAAAACAACAAAAAAGTTCGCATAAGTTCCTAGAAAAGTGAAAGAATCTCTGAATGTTTCTCACCTAGAATGGACTTTGGGGTGTGGCCTGTTAAACCAGTGGCGTCCAAAGTTTTTGCAAACAGAGCCAGATTTGGTGAGATAAAATGTGTGAGGGCCAACTAGGGCTGGGCGATAAAACGATACCTATTGATATCTCGATAGAACCTTTTCTCGATAGTAAAATTAGTCTATTGCAATAGACTTTTACTAACGATAATTCTCAAGAAAAACAACAAAGTTAAGACCTTCACAGCAGCAAAACTACCAGAAGAAATTCAGAGAATTTGCTTTTAAATCCTAGCTTATTCACAAGATGAAAAATGTTTGTCAGCTTGATGTTTGTTCTGTAAAACTTGAAAACACTAGAATTTATTTGTAGAATTAATGCTTTGTTTTTAAATGGAACTGATCAAGCAGTTTAGTGTTCTGTTTTATTTATGTTCTCTTTTGAAACTTGTTTATTTTTTGTTTAGTTTGTAATATTTATGCCTTTTCTTATCTAAAATCATCATGTTCCTTCAGTTCATCTGTTATGTTTAAAGTAGGATAGGCAATAAATATTTAAATCTAAACAACCTGTTGATGATCACACATTTCTCTAATGAGCCACGGTTTTCAAATTTGATAGATATAGTTAGTTGGTTTAAATCGGAAACATGTTGTTATCACCTAATATGAAAATAATCATAAAGTGAAATCAAAAATTATATATCGTCCAGCCCTAGAGCCAACCAGTCAGCCTGCAGTCTTCCAACCCTTATAATAACATTACATCCAAAAGAGCCATGGAATGAAAATTCAATTGCAACGAGATGCCTTTCATTTCTTCACATAAAACAGAAAAACATCTAAATACATTTTTACCAAAATGACTGTGAATTCCATATGTGAACCAGAAGTAAAATAAAGAAGAAGTCTGTCTGGGGAAAAAAATAAACTTTTGGCAACATTAACCTTTGGTACATATTAAATTTTACATATTATTCACTAATAAATGCTAATTGTAAAACTCCGGATTTAAAAAATGTGAACAGGAAATGAATGTTTTTTTTGTATTCAAAAGTACAAACCACAGACAAAATTGTTTCTTATTTCACCCAAAAAAAACCCTCAAATTTCCACTTCTGTTAGTTGTTTTTTTTCTGTCAACTTTCCTTTTTTATATTAACAGTCGACATTTTAGAAATCAGCTAAAAAGTGTCTCAGAAGGGTCCAGCGACATTGATGCCACAAGTTTACAACAGCTTAGAACAGAATCTAGCCTAGGGGTCGGCAACCTTTAACACTCAAAGCGCCATTTTGACCAGGTTTCAATGAAAAAGACAACACTGGGAGGTGCCAGCCAAATCTGGACTCTACTAGCCAAACATTTAAATAATTTGTGTATTACAAAGTAAAACAGGTATTCCCTTTATTTATTCTCTCGCAAAAACAAAAGACTAAATATAATTGAAAGTGTAGTCTTAATTCAGGTTTTCACAACGTTGCAGAAATGTTATGTTAAATAAAAGTTTAATACATTTTATTATGTTTAGAAAAAAAATGAAAGAAAATACCTTTCTTGAAAGCATCAACTTGATCTACAAACGTTACACAGAAAAACATTGGGGAAGTATTAAAAATTGACCAGTATGAACTATTTTTTTTTTATGAATCAATCCTGAGGACAATATTGGGCACAAAGCAGTAAAGTCTATGCATGATCTGCTGAGTGCTCAGGTTGTGGATGTGGTCAACTTTGTCGCTTAAAGTCTGATTTTTTAAAAGATATTTTAAAAATGATTTTGGAAATATTTTTTATGGAAGCGTATTGCACTCAATCAAAAGAGACTGTCCTTTTTTTAAGGAATGCAATACTCTTCCATAAAGATTAGTATCCATAAAACTAGTGATAAACAATAAAATAATTCCTTTAAAGTTTTTTTTTTATGTCATGCATTGAAAAAATATGCATTTTTTTTTAAAATTGTGCAACATTTTGCCTTATGTGTTCTGACAGATCAGTGTGTTGTAGTTGCGAGTCTGAGTCATTTCAAAAAGTAACAATGACATCCAGCAACAAGTGAGTGTGTATTTGTGTTGTCTAAAATCAGTGTGAGCAAATGCTCGAAATTACCAGCAACCTGAACGCAGCAATAGCGAGCTCTAAATGAAAGCGTGAAAATTCCATGCAGCCCCTGAATGCAGCAGCTGAGGATTCAATCTGCGCAATAAAGTCAGAATTAAATGTTTGAAAAAACTCCGGGATGGATGTTTGTGGGAGCCAAGTGGGGAGGGAAGGCAGACACCTGAAGTTGTGAGTTTGAGCCCCGTGTCAGAGATGATGACCCCCCCAAATAAATGTTTTACCCGCAGTTGGGGGTTGTTAATTTAGAGCCCTGATTATGTATATAATGTATTTTAATTTTTGAGATCATAATTTTACAATTTGCAACTACAATTAAGAGGGCTGAACGGTGGCGCAGTGGTTAGCGCTCCTGCCTCACAGCAAGAAGGTTCCTGGTTCAAGTCCTGGCTGGGGGGCCTTTCTGTGTGGAGTTTGCATGTTCTCCCCGTGCATGCGTGGGTTTTCTCCGGGTACTCCGGCTTCCTCCCACCATCCAAAAACATGCTTCATAGGTTAATTGGTTACTCTAAATTGTCCGTAGGTGCGCATGGGTGTGTGATTGTGGCCCCTGCGACAGACTGGCGACCAGTTCAGGGGTGTACCCTGCCTTCGCCCATGAGTAGCCGGGTTAGGGTCCGGCAACCCCTTGACCCCGATAGGGATAAAGCGGATTGGACAATGAATGAATGAATGAACTACAATTCAACAGGAAAAAATTACAAATAAAATACTTTGTCCAGATATTGCGCAGTTTTGTGGCGCTGGGCTTTCCTCTCATGCCGGCTGCCTGCTGACACGTCAAGTGCTGTCAAATGACTGAAGAAGGCAAATGCTGATCACAGAAATTGGACAAGGTCTGAAGAAAGAAGTTAAAAGCTTTGACTTAATAAGAAGACATGATACAAAAAAATAAAATACACTTCAATCGGATTATTGTAATTTATTATCAAGATATTGTACACAGTTTAAAAAAAATGTTGTTTTCGATACATATTTTTGATCTCAATAGGGATGGGTATGGTTAAAATTTTAGTGGTACTGTTCCTCTTATCGATGAAGCTTATCGATCCAGTATTCTTAACAATATTTTTCTGTGTGAAAACAAGGAGGGAGAAGACAAATAAAAAAAGATGTACATAAAAAGCTTTTATTTTATCTTTAATAAAATATACTAATGTGTCTTTGTAACAATAACATACATTTTAAGGTAACAATTTCAATAAACAGTGCATTTAAGAACCAGAATGCAGAGAATATTACCATTAGACAATACCAATGAGGCTGAAACATATCGGTCCGGTTACCACTTGATGACGTGAAATTGTCACTGGTTTCAGCACTGCATCCTTAGTTCTCAAGGAGTTGTTCTTGAACCTCTATGCCACAACATCTTCATTAACTTTTGATTTATTTTGTTTTACATTTTATTTAGTGTTTGCTGTAATCACAGTCAATATTTGTTGCATTTACCTTTGAAAATTGCTGTCAAACAGTACTTATTTAAAGGGGGTCATCTAGGATTTGAAGTCAGGACCTTTTGCACCTTAAGTGAGAAACATAGCCCTAGACCAACGAACCAAACCTAACATAATCAACAGCTAGCTCTAGCAGTTCCTTTGTGAAAGTGAAATATTTTTTAAGGAACTTGATAAACTACAGAATGAAATTTGCTTGTTATTTGCCTGAAGATGGATATACAAGTGTATGTGGGCCAGATACCATTTACTTGACTCAGAACCAAATAAATGACAGTATTTTCTCTTTTCTTAAAGATACAGAACGGGAATTCTAGAAACAGCGTGACGTTCTTGTTGGAGATTTAAATCTTGGACCTCTCGAACCAAGAATCATAGCCCTAGACCAATAACCCAGAACACAAGAAAAGCAAAAAGAACTTGGACCAAAACAAATGCTATTTTGTTCCTAAAATAACATCTAGCTCTTCTAAGATTTTACATTGTAACACTCTTTTTAAGCATCCAACCAGCTCAGTGACCTTTTGGTAGTACGTCCCTTCTGAGACTGGAAGGCTGTGAGTTCAAATCCCTGCCGAGTGATACCAAAGACCAAAGAATCTAATAATGGAACCTAATGTCTAATTTCACATTCCCAGATGTGTGACAACTGATGGGACTTTAATAATTAATGAGAAGGGTGGGGTAACTATATGGACAGATGAAATGTCCTTGGACTGTTTTTTTCTGTTCTACTAACTGCATGTTCTTAATATATTGAGTCCTCCTTCTGATTGGATAATGATGCTTTGTTAAATCTGACAAAAATTGGCATTGCTTTCAGTTTATTATTTGTTCTATCATTTTGCTCAAATGATGTAGAAAAGGTCTCTTTTTATTAGTGTTTATCAAATGTGTTTTTTGGGTCTTTCACAGCTATACAGATTAACTATACAGCTTTAGCAGTGACTTTGTAAAAGTGAAGCATGGTATTCTTTTAAGGAACTTGATTAAATATTTATTTGGATATTCTTGTTATTAGCCACTAGATCCTAATTCCAGTGTATATATGTCAGATTTTATTTACTCAACTCGGATCCACGTTAATGACAGAGGAATTTCTCTCTTTCTGAAGATATAGAAAATGAACTTTAGAGTCTTCTCAAGAGTCACGTCAGGGATTTGAACCTTTGGGGAACCTCTCACACCCAAAGCAAGAACAATACCCCGAACACAACAATGTCATAAAGAAACATGCCTGAACCAAATGCTATTTGGATCTTAAAAGTACACCTCAACTTTCTAATAATCAGCCCAGTAATATTAGACATTCCAACATGTGATTCAAGAGCACACTTAATATATTCTACCAATATCCTTGGTTTTACCTGTTCAGTGTGTATCCTGCTTTCGGCCAAAAACCAGTAACAATATGACGTCAAAAGGGGAGAATTGTACCTGTCGACCAACAAGCCAAACCACAAGAAAATCACCAAGAATTTGAACTGAACTAAAAAATATTGAGGGAGTAAAGTCTAATTCCTCCTCCTGAGTGGGTTGGGCGGCTCTCTCCTGGACTTTACATGGGGTGGGCGAGTGGCTGCCTGAAGGGCAGGGTGGTCCTCCCTAGTTTGTGTCTGTGGTAGGGATGCGGGATGCTCAGAACTGCCAGGTGATCGTGGGTTGCTTGTCTGGGGTTGGGCTCTCTGGGCGTGGGGCCTCGTGCTGGTCCTGGTGCTGGGAAGGGCTATTCTTGTGCCTGGGCTGGAGCTTGTACTCTATGTGCTGCTGTGCCCCCCTTCTCTATGGTGTTGGGGGGTCTCTGTGGCAATCCTGGTGAACCTGGTCTGGGTGGCTGACATGATCACTCGGCAGGTGGACTTCCTCTATCTGCTACCCCGCACAGGTGTTGGGGTTTCCTGGCTGCTCCTGCTTCAGCGGCGATCTTGGTGTGGGGGTGGTCGGGTGGTCGAACAGAAACACTCACCTTAATACATGTGTCAGCTCACCTTTGCACAAATATGCCTGACAGAATCAAATGCTTTACATGTAACCACCAAAGGGTTCCCGAACGCAGATGTGACTGCATCTTTCCGCTCCCCCAGAGGTGGGTCAAATGCGAAGAACAAATTTCACACACCTAGGTGCATAACAACTGATGGGACTTTAACTTTGATATGTGTTGGTTTGTATGCACGGGTATGAGTGTTTGTACATGTTTGAATGTAGAGATTTTTGGAGGCAACAGGTATGCTTGTAATATATGAGTGTTTGTGGACAGGCCCCGCCTGTTAGACTTACATTTAACTTATACAGAGCTAATACTTCAGCTAACCATTTTCTATGTAGTCAAAGAGCAGAATTAACTGCTGTGGAAATATGACCCAAAAGGTAATGTCCACGTATGTGGACGCCAGGTCTTAAGAGGTTCAACCTGACAGGAATGATGATAAACTTCAAGCAACTTGTTGCTTCATGAATCTAACCCTCCCCCATACTGTTCAAATTATTCTCCAACTTCCTTAAAACCCTTTTATTGGGTACCCTTACCCCCCATGCATGACATCACCCCTCTTTTCTTCTTTTTCACCCTATCGGAAGAGCTAACCTCCCATTACCACCCCACCCCAAACCAAAAACCAAAAACCACACCAAAAACACAATAAACACATCAAAACAAAAACTA
>BSAI01000191.1:2152102-2217813 GCA_036245035.1 Adrianichthys oophorus | reverse complement strand
TGTCATAAAAAAATATTTGGATGAAAACTCCTTTGGATTTTTTTTCCAGTAAGCAGAGCAGTAATATTTCACATTCCAAAATGTGATTCAAGAACACACTAAATCTATTTAACCAATATCCTTGGTTTTACCTGTCCAGGCTGCCTTTGCCCAACTACTAGTTAGAGAATAAAGAGAAGAATCGTACCCCTAGGCCAACAATCCAAAACACAATAAAATCAGCAATAATTTTGAGTGATCAAAATTAAATTTTGTTCTTAAAATATAAGTAGATTTGGAAAAGAAAAGAAAAGAAAAGAGAGAAAGAAGTTAAATAACTTTAGGATGTTCTTAAGGAGCTCCTCTGGGATTTAACCCCGGACCTCTAATACCTTAGGTGAGAAACATTTAGACCAAGATTACAACAGCTAAGTCTCCCGGACAGAATGTGACATTTTATTCCACCCTTCTTCAGTCTGTGCCCCTATCTGAACACCTCCTAAATCTCTGTCTAACAGAACAGAATACAGTATTCTCTTTACTCATCTCATTTTACCTTTCGCAGTATCACTGATTCTTTTATCGCAAATATTTTGTGCATTTTATGTCCAGCGGCAGTAGCTCATTTGAAATACAATTTAGGATTGTGGGCGAGACTGTTGGCTCGGAGATACCCCATCCCCTCATCGTTACAGGGAGCTCTGTCTTCGTGCTCACACGTGAGCTTATAGCCCCAAGCTAGCATTAGCGGTGCAAAAATAAAAGCGAACAACATTGGACAGTTTTGAGCCAGGGCCCAGCTCGGACGAGGAAAATGAATGTGTGGTAGGAGGCAGAGGAGCGGAGTGGTAAGAGTTGCACGACCAGTGAGTAGCCAAAGCTTTTTCTTTCAACCAGTTTCTTATCTAACACAATTTGAATTAAGAAATACTCAGAAATGCAGTTTTAATTATTTTATTTAGGTTCCCTATTATGAGAAAAATGCATCATTAAAAACCCCAAAAAGATTTTTATTGGAGTGGGAGCAATCTTGTTATTAAAATGCATCTAGCTTTTCTAATAAAGGCTAGTCATGTTTTATATTCCAACGCTCTATGCAAGAGTACAATATACTTTCATAATCAGCATCCTTGGATTGGACTATTCATTGTGTGCCCTGTCTTTGCTCAAAACTACCTGACATAGGCTCCAATTACCCTGAGTGACCCTGAAAAGGAGTAGGAGGATGTGGTAAATAGAGGGATGGATAACATTTCCTTGGATCTATTTTTTTCTGTCTACTAATTGCATGCAACTTTAGTATTCATTTCTCTTTATGATTTAGTAATGCCGTATTGCCAATACCGACTAAATGTTGAAAACACTTTCAGTTTATCTAAAATAAAGTAGTAAAGAAGGTTTCTTCTGTGTTTCTGGGGTCCTGATTGGCTGGAGACCTTGTCAATCAATCTCCTCCATGCTGTGTCTCCTTCAGAAACGTGCAGCTCTCTAGGTCTCCATAAATCTTTGATTGTGATGAGATCTTTGACATCATTCTATAACCCTGGACTTATTATTTTTTTTTACAAAGGTTTGAAGTTTGAGAGTTTAACTAGAAAGAAAAGTGTGAAAATGTTTGATGTCTGACAAAACAGGAGAAAGTGTGTAATGAGGAGTTAAACATCTGTAATCCTAATTCAGGGATTTCACTTTAAAGAGTTTTCAAGACAAAATAATCTGACTTCATTTCCCCCCAATTAGTTCAGAACACAGCTGCTCATTTTTCTTTAGTGTCAGAAATCCTCTCTTGCTTTTTTTCTCTTCAAGCCACATGTGACTGATCAATACATGTCTGCGCAGGGCCATCATACAGTCAGAGCGCTAAGCGCGCTCACAGAATGTGGGTGTGCAAAGCTTGTTTCTGTCCCGTTCGAACACGAAGGAGATGCACATAAGGGAGAGATAGAAATGCAACGACAATCGACATCAAAACAAAAAACATGAGAAATGATTGAGACTGGAAAAAGAAGAGGAATAAAAGAAACGAAATGAAAAAAACATTTCAGAGCAGGGTATAAGATTATGAAAGTATCTTGAGAATTCAATAAAAAGATTCAGTCGGATACTACATTTAAAAAACTGAAAAAAACAAATGCTCAGACTATATGAATTATAAAAATGGCAGGAACGGGTTAAATATATTAAAAAAGAATTTAAGCATTTGGTGTATTTTCTTTGTTTGTTTCTTGTTGTTGCTTTTAATGTTTGTTTTTTCTTATTTTTATTTTTTGTCTTTAGCTTTTGTTGCTTTGGGCAGCCAGGTGATGTTGTATTACAAAGAGATAGATTGAGTTAAATTAGCTTGATTGGTTTAGCTAAATGTGGAAGAGATAATAAGTTTTCACCTTTCATTTTCACCAAAAACTAGAATGGTATGTAATTTATTTTTGTGTGCTATGAAAATGAGAAAAAAAAATACATAAATAAAAAAAATAAAATTAAAAAGTATAAATGTATCCCAGACTAACACGCCAAACTCAAAGATATATATGAAGAAATCAAACAGAACAAATGCTGTTTTTTTTGTTTTTCTTTTTAATATTACACTAGACTTTTCTAATAAACAGACCAGATATAACCTATTAGAATACCCATGTATGCCACTAATGGAACTAAACTACTATCAGAAAAATCAGCACATGAAACAGTTTTAATCCATTTATTTCCATGGTTTTACACTTTAGCTCATGAATATCACGTGCTCACCACTTTCTACGTCTGATAAATGTGTTGAAAAGAAACAAAATATGTTTCTTTGAAAACTAAATGAACTATGGATGGAAACCAATGTTGTAACATTACATAAACATTTCCTGAATATCTTGTTATCTTGTTATCAACAACGGTATATTTTTTTTTGTTTTGACCCCCCCCCGTTTTTACAAAGTGACCACTAAACATATTTGAGACTTAAAAAATAACTGACTTTATAAAGAGGAAAAAACTGTGAGTGAGATAACCTTACTGAACAAAATTAAAGGCAGAATTTGAATTCTTCCCCTGCCCCCATGGCTCCTCCCTACCCTACATTTAGCCCTCCAAGCGGAGACTTATGGAAAAATAGTGTCTTCAAATCCGGATATTACTACTACTTGATCAGGTCATAAATAGTCACTGGTCATTTAAGTTAGCACGTAGCTGTCTGCGCTCGGAAAATATATAACAACATTGGTTTTAAAACTTTACAAAGTCATTCCAAAACGAAAAATAATTACTTACATTTAAAAGTAAACTTTTGTGCTTCAGAGGACACCCACATGAAGAAATGTGTTTCTCCTCCTCGTCACAGGCAACGCACAGATCCCCCTATCAGTGGAGGGTTATCCTGCCCTAAGTCACTATGCCTCACTCTATAAAGAACAATTTCGGATCCCACCTAAGCTCCAAATTCCCCTATAATTGGAGCAATGGGACGAAGCCATAGGGGTAGGGGATGAATTGGGATTCAGTCAAAAGGTTTTGATATCAACGTGAAACTCTTTAACATATATTTTTTTCATTTTTAATACCACCAAACTTTGATTTCTGTCTCAGCAGGAAGTTAAAGAAGCTGATACGAGCTTTGAAGGAGAAAGAAGTAACACCAAAGGAGAGGGAGGAAGAAAAGCCTCCCCAGCAGTGGAACCTGGACTACGCCCTGGTCCCCTTTGAAGGCCTCACGCCAGAATACATGGAGATGAGTGAGTCCGACAGCTGAATTTGTTTTGTTTTTTAGAATTTGCTCTCAATTAATTTTCATTCAATGTGCTACACTCTCAAAGTATGGTGAATAGACAGATTACCCTGAGATTTTCTTAATTAAGTCTAATTTAGTTTGAGTTTTAACATTGTAAAAAGTGTTTCCATAAGAGATCAACTGATCATGTCAAAACATCTTTAAGAAGAAACCAGAGTTTCCATTAAGTGAAAGTGGAATGGAATGAATCATATCATTCTAAACAGTTGCAGGAGAAGGGCCAACATGGTAAAGGTAAAATTCCATCAGCTGTCACATCTCTGCATTTGACCCTTCCCCTGGGGAGGGGTGGGGGCAGTCACAGCTGTGCTTGGGAGCTATTATTCCCACCAATCCAATACTGAAGGTCCCATTTTTAGAGTATACGGTAAGACCTGACTGTGGATTTGAACTCACAGTCTCGAGGCAGACCCTCTACCAATTATCCATTGAGCTTCACATAAAATGTCCAGATGTCCAAAACAGTGTCTAACGTCTATTCCACCAAACAACTTCAATACAGTTTACTGATAAAGCACCAGATCTTAAATTCGATTATCTCCAACGGTTAATAACATTATGACAAATGAAAGAAGTCAATTGCAGAACAAGCTAAGAACATTTGTCAAATTCTTTCATAGACACAACTCTCAGACTAAGCTCTGTCCCTTTTTTGTCAGGATGAACTTGGACCATAGATGAATAAGCCCCTGAATCTATAAGCTGAAGTTGATTAGGGCTAGATCATGTCAAAGCATGGCTCTGGGTGGAGAACAGGGTGCAAGAGGGCCAGAGTGATATGATGGTGATTGAAGAAGATAGGCAGCTGGCTTAGCCATTCACAATGAAAACGTAATGACTGAATGATAATAGATTAAAGTAACGGCAGCCCAAGGCTTCTCGAAGTGAGGAAGATATTCTTTATTAAAAGTGTGCCAAAGCAAAGACAGTTTCTTTACTTTATGTTCCAGATTTATCTTCAGATACAACAGCTAACATTAAAAAGCTCAATATTAGCCAATCCTGGTCATCTGATGATTTAACGAGCAGCTGTGCCTCCTCCCTCTCAATATTTGCCATCTTTGTCTTGATTTGATCTTTTTTTTGGTTCACACTGTGAGCTTCCTCTGTTTCCATTAAAAAGTGATGTATGATTTCATCGCTACTTTCTTGACAAAAATGCAGAAATACAATGACATAAAAAGAATATGCAGCTTAGAACGATTAAAGAAAATATAAAATATCAACTCCTTTTATTGAAAATTCACGAACACAGCAGGTTGGTGTTAAATAATCTGAGGAGCTCTGCAGGAAGACAGACAAGCTGTATATTTACATTTAGATGTTTGCTTTAAAAGCTATTCTAGTGCTGTTGTTTCCATTAGGAAAATTGATAAATCTACTCAGGGAGTGCTTACACGTATCCTTGTGAGCAGTAACACATTGACACGGAAAGCAGTTCAAAACAGGTTCATGCCAGTCAGAAGCCACAAATAATAAACAGCGGAAGTCCATGTACAGATCAAAGTGTTTTCCTGCTTTTTAGATAATCTGTGTCATATGGAGGCTGAAAGTAAAACATTTTTTATATTGAACTTTAAAGGGGCTGAATGTAATTAACCAGTGACATATTTATACACTTCACAGAAGTGGCAAGCATACAGAGATGTCTTTCTTTGACATGTTTGGATTGAAATCACACATTTAGAAAGCTCAATCATGTTTAAGAATGTAGGCCACCAAACTGCATGACAACAACCATCAGTTTTTATCATCATTTCTTTAATAGATCAGAATTATTCAACCCACTGAATGGCTTTCAGGGTCACAGGGTTGCTGGAGCCTATTCCCGTTACAGTTGGGTGAAAGGGGAATAGAACCTGAACAGGTCGCCAGTCTGCCAAAGGGTCACACGCGCACATTCACACATAATGCGACTCAATAATAAAGACTAAAACTGATAAACAGAATGGATTGGAGGCCAAGGTGGATGCTCTGTATAGCATCAAAGTCTTCTTTGGGAGGATGGAAACCGCATGGAGCGAGTTACGGCTCGACTTGGAGGAAACCACGAAAATTGACCTGGATCAATGAATTTTCTGCCATAAGCAGTCTGGACATTCAGCAGGCAGGCAGAAGCTGTGTCTGCCTGCGTATCAACAAATCATCTCTAATTAAAAGTTCCCAGGCCAAGGGCACGCTCCCTCGACTGGACCAAATCAAATCCGCTGAAAGTGCGATAAGCAGAGTCAGTTGTCATGGAAACCTACATTCCTCCCCTCTCCACGACCCTTTTGCTTGTACTTCAATCTTCACTGCGACACAGATTGAAGGTTCTTGATTTTTGACATCATTCCTGTATCCCCTGATGTGTTTTTTCTGGGTGATTATCACCCCCAGATCTGCGTGACTGCTGCCCACCACTGGGCAATATGTCTTAGATGTGTTGCCCTGCCAAAAATTTCCCTTGGGATTAATAAAGTCCATCCATCCATCCATCCAATGCTCGACGCCTGTCCAAAAATGTGTTGAGAAGCTTGACGCCCCATCTGCGTCTGGTAGGAGCTACCACCGAATGTTTTTAGCCTGATCGCTACATGGAGCGGTGTCTGTCTGTATATCTCGTTTACAATACTTTTAAGACACAGATGATATTGAGGGAACACGTTTATTTATTTTAAAGAGCTCTACAAAACCATTAGTAATCGCGTCTCCATCTCTGGGTTCATGTAATCACTGAGAGACTCTCCCTGTACAGTGAGGGTAACCCCAGCAGCAGGAGCTGTGTCTGAATGACGGCTGCTTCTGCAGTGTTTCCATGTCTCTGTGACCCAGTTTGAAGCCAGTGGCTGTGTCTGGGGACCAGCGTAGCGAGCACGATCGCTTCAGCCCCAGGGTTTCAGCGACAAAAAGTGTGTTTACACCGGCCGCGTGTCGTTCAACAACACAAAACTAAAAACTTGTGTAGCGACATGTGGACACAAATGTCATGGACGCGGAAGCCCAAAATTCAGGTTGACATGCATTTACAAAGACTTTTTTTTTGGGTAGCCACTGAAACGCTAGTCGACGCGTCCAGTGTGAACGTACCTAGACTGCGACCTGCACAGAGTGTATCCCGCTTCGCCCACCAGAAGCCAGGACCGGCTCCGGCAAACAAACGCTGAAAAACCAAACAGGTTTCAATCAGTGTCTGTAGAAAGGGGAAACTTTATTTGGCCAATAAAGTTTACATTTGTAAAACCTGAAAAAAACCTTTACTTTTTTATTTTAGATTTCCCCAGTGCAGGCCTGCACTCAGAACTGAAGGGCCTCTGCTTGTGTTGAACACATGTAGTGTGTTTCCAGCAAGACGTGGCTTTGCATCCAACAAGGCTTTTTTCCAAACATAAAGTTGTCAATTTCTAATTTTCATGAGAAACCATAAAAGGAAGCATATTTCTTTGTAATCTCACACCTGTTTATTGTAATAATCTCCAGGGTGGGGACACAAATCAGCTTTGAACGTTCAGCTCTGAGCTCAGAGCACATGCGTAGAAGGTCTTGGACACAGACCTGTGTTTCCAAAAGAGGTCAAACACCTAAGGAGCAGCTCTGAGAAAAAACATCTTTCAAAGTGGACAGACGAAAATGTATAGATTGATGTTGTAACTGATGGCAGACTTTGTCTTTCCCACGTCATGTCCGTGTTTACTGCCATAATGAACTGCATGGGTTAACATTAGCAGAGCTGGATTTATGATGTTTATGGAGCAAACAAGGAAAACAAAAACATACATAGTTACAGCAGTAGCATAATTCAGACCAACTTTTCATGTTTAGAGAGCCGTCTTTCATGCTGTGTCCTTCTCATGACCTTGTCTTTTAGGTTATGTCTGAATTCGCTGACTATGTAAAGCACTATGTGGTCCATTTTCCAATTGTTTGGGAATCTACAATTCCAAAATCCAGAGCCATGGGAATTTCCCAAAAGTCTCTGTGAAAAACCAGAGTGCATCGAGTCTCACTAGATAGGCAAATATAGACCACAATGCATTGCATTTGAGCAATTTTTGCAAAAAAAGTCTTTAAATGTATTTATTTTCATAAATATTCCAAGTTTTCATTAACAGAACACAGTGTATTCTCAAAGCCTTCATAAAAAGTTTAAGCTCAATTGGCTTTTACTTTGTCAAACGGGTGACATCATATTTGCCGGTTGAAAATAAAAAAGGAGAGAGCTTGTGTCCGTAAAAATCCAGAGCGCTTGATAGTCTCGAACTATGTAGTCCTTTAAGGAGTTAGGGAATAATGAAGGGATTCAGACATAGCCTTAGTGAGATCCTATTTTGGATTCCCTTTGTCCTCATTCTGGTTGTGGGAGCTGATCCCAGTGAAGACACTCTTGATGGGGTACTGGTGCTATCATGCTGTTTTGATTTGATTAATGGGTCATCATAACAAGATTAGGCTTTCTTTAAGCATGGTTATTTTGTGGGTTGCCTGAAGTTGCAAAAAAAGTACAACTTTTACTTTTAGGTTTTCAAATTTTCAGAGCTTTATTGAAAGCAGTCTCTCAATGCACGGTTGTGAGGACCCTAATTTATTGTTTTCTATCTACAGAATTTGTAGAGTACTGTGAAGGAGATGTCATAACGACTTCTAAAAATTTCCTGTGAAGTTCACCTTCCTCCAAACTGTTTCATTTTGAAGTTAGCAGAAACGGATTCATAGGAAAGAAGAGAAACGATGGCTGATCTGCTGCCACGCATAAGTGAGCTGGCAGGCGTCCAGTGTTTGATCGCTGGCAGGAGTCAGGTTGCGGCAGCGAACCAGACATACTGCTTTACTACATGAACAGAAATGTACATGCACACTTTCGTGATTCAGTGAGGCTGACTTTACTTTGTAGGAAAACAACCTTAAACTTGATGAACTTAGATAAAAAAGAAAACTTCACAGGGACCAGTTTCCAGTCTCAGACTAGAAATCATCAGGTTGATTTGATGCATCAATTTGATTTTTTTTCCTCCTTCTTTGTGGTCTGAACCCATCAACCTCAGCTCAGGTACATACCCAGGTTATTCTAAGCTTGCCCTCTAGCGTTCACGGGCCCCTTTGTCGTATTTTCTTGCGCTCTCATTGTGTGGTTGCGTCCTCCTCAGGTGAAGCTGTCAGTCTGCGGTGGGCTGGAAAACCCCGCTCCCACACTGCTTATGTTCCAGCCTCTGATCTGAGCAAACTGCACTGCCACGCTTACGTTTTTCTTTTGCTGATCATTAATCAATATTTTAAACATGTATTTCAACCGTTATAAACATAAATCTTTCTGTTCAGTAGTAATCTTTTCTCATGACAATGGCCACTTTAGAATGATACTGGTGCATGTGCACCACCTACATTTGGAGGAGGATTAGTTCAAAATGTCAAAGCGGTGCAAGTTTCCCCTCCAGACTTTTTCTTTCACAGCTCTATTCTGATATATGACTTATCAGAGCAAGACTTGGTGTCATAGAATTTTGGCCGGATGCAAACCGGGCACTTTTCTCTTTCATGATCAATTTTCAAACGGTTGGCACTTCCATGAACTAGGAGGGACATAATCCAAACGTCACTAGCAAATCAGAGTCCCTGATTGGTCAAAGTTTGACCTGGTTTCACTTTGTGTGCGTTCTGTAGCTGCATCTTTTGTGTGCACAAAAAAGGTCTTAAAAATTTGCTACGCATCAATGCGCAAGTTCTGAACCCAGAACCCCAAAAAGTAAGGGATGCAGTACCGATACCGTTTTGTACTGGTTCCACGTCATCAACTTTTACCGGACTGAAAACTTTTTAGCCTCAAATGGTATTGTTATTGGTACCAGTGTAGTGGCGCGGTAACAGCACGGACATACGTGCACAACTCTCTCAAATTCCTCACTGCTTTTCGTGCTGCAGCGCAAAGGGGAGGGGCTGCTCAGGCGGCTCTCATTTTTCGCACAGGTCCAAAAAGGTCCAAAGCGTGGCTCTATTTTTACACAGTAGATGCCGTCTCAAATGTAACAAAAATGTGGCTGTAAGGGCGGTGACACCAGAAACCCGTCCAAAACCTGCGCTAAAATACACCAGATTTTAGCACGGAGGTGCGCAGCATTTGGCCGTCCAAATGAGACGTCTAGCGCCGCAATTGTTTCAACAGGTGTGTATGCATATGGTACATAGGTGGAGCATATGACTAAAGTGTTATTTATCAAAGGTAAGTGCAGGAATTAAAAAAAAAAGAGGGAATGAATACAAAAACGATGCATATAATATGAACAGGCTGAACCTATTATTATTGTGCCTCAATGATAATAACTTACCAGACAAACAATGTAAAATTATTTAAAATTCAACTTTGTGCATTTTTATGTTCACTGTTATTGTTACACTGGTATTAATACAAAGACATTTTAGTATTTATTGATCTTTTTATTTAATATTGTGTTTTAAATTGTTCTAAATAAAGATTTTGGAGAAAATAGTTTGTTTATGTGTCTTCTCACTTCTTGTTTTCACACAGAAAATCACCGCTAAGAATACCAGTTAGATACCGGATTGATAAGCGGTATCGATAAAAGGAGTAGCACCGGTAAAATCTTAACAATACCATCCCGACGGAAACGTGTGTTTACATAGATTTTTCATTGAAAGTGGATTGTTGAAGGGGGTGTGAACGTAGCCGATGTCACATGCACCAGTATAGGTTGACGTGTAAGTGGCTGCAGGTTTTTGGGTTGTCTGGGACTTTTCTTCAGAGTTCAAGTGTGTTGCAGTTCCCTTGAGGTTCGTTCAGCCTTATCAAGAGATTTTTAGAAAATGGAACATATAATTGTTGTGCATTTCAAAGTGTGCTGCAAAGTATTTGAAAGGCTAATGGAATTCACACCCCATTTTGGCACACAGGTAATGCTCTGGTAGGGTGCCGTTACACCACACTCTAATCATTAGTAAGGTGGGTGAGCTGGTCCCTTACTCCCACGTAAATGCTGCATACATGAGGTGTTCAAGTGAGAAGTTAGTGCCAGTAGCCACATCTAACAGTCTGGATTCATGGAAGGAGCATGCACTTATCACATGAACAGCACGAATGAAGAAACCAAGCATCTCACCTACTTCACTCTTACTTACTCTTGTATGTTGCATGTGAGTTCACAATGACCTGGTGCTGACAGCATCCCCATAAGAAAGTGCTTTTCACTCTACATGCTCACCTAGCTGTCTTCCTTGACATTTCATGCGGGTCACCTTTGTGACACCTCAGTGCAGATTTGCTTGTTTTTAACCCACAGACAGCACAGACAGCTCGTGTCCACCCTTAAGAACAGCTCTGACTAAAGGTGCATTCACACCGAACGCGATTCACGCAACCAAATCTCTTCAAAAACATCGGTGATCACGCCATGTAGATCATGGCCATCAAAAATAAATTAACGAATTTATAAACCTTCTACCCTAAAAAAAAAAAGGACATTTAGTGATCAAATAGCAAACACTCCTCCTTATGAACCTGTGCTTGTGGGGACAGCGGTTTGTCCTTCGCTCGTTAACCCATTCTAGATCTAATCAGGTTCAAATCTCATTGTTGTGTTTTACATTGCATTTTATTAAGCATGAAGAGTACATAATTTTTTTTACTAAATTCTCATGAACATCTTTTTAAAACTAACGAGAAATTTTAAACTAAAGGTTTCATAGACTACATTTATTTGTGTTAACTATGTATTACTTCAAAAAACTCATGGCTGTAAAGGACATACATTCCAATGACGCTTCAAAACCAAAGAATTATCCTGATGTTTTTTATTTCTATTTATAGTAATGTGTGTTAAGTAATAAAAGAAAAAAACGTTCAATGAACTACGAAAGCCGAGTGCGGGATTCGAACCCGGGGTTCTTTTGATAACAAAAATTACAACACATGGGGACTAACCACAGTCACCACGAGAACAACTGACCATCTGAAGGGTTTGTCACGTTATAAAGACAGCTTCCCACAAAAGGCTGATTGACGACTGATCCATGGATTTTTCATAGTTTTTAAACAGGAATCATGTGAAAACAAGACTAAAATTAGGGGACATTTTTTTAAAATGATTGTTTTGATGAAAACAGGAAAAAACATCATGAAGTTCAAGAGGCCCGAGCAGGCTGTCTCTACATTGAAACTGGCCGCCTCCTGTGGGAATGGTGTTCGGTGTGTGAACTCCTTAAGGCTTTTGACCATGAACCAAGAATAGGTATTTTGGGACTGATCCAGAGTTTTCTGATATTTTTTTTTCAGAAAATAGAAGATTGACAAGCTTAAAAATGTAAAAGAATTGTGCTTTGATGCGAAACAGTCCAGCCTTTTCTTTTTTTTCCTAAATGTTGCCAAAAATGTGATAATTGTTGGTGCAGTAGTGACAGAAAAACACGTTTGTTTTCATCATAAAAGTATTTGAGGGGAAAAGCTTTAGCTGACAGATTTATGCAGACATTTGTATGTGATTAACTAAATCTAAGCGGTAAACTACAATACAGTACAGTAGGACATTATTCACACAGTATCAAGACAAAAAAATGCCACAAAAGTAGACAAAAATGATTAAACAACATTATTTTAAAGACTTAATTCAATGATAAAAATAAATGCCGGTCAGTAAAATAAAGTAAATGTTTAAATGTATCTAAATGTTGGAGCAAATGTCCTTAACCTCACTAATGATCATTTGGTATTACTTCCTGTTGCATTAACGATGCTGTAGCTGCTTCATTTACCAGCAGATTTGAGCTTTCACCTGTTTTTTCCTCCATTTTGGCTTGACTTTATCCAGTGCCAATCAACAATGTTAATGCCTGATCTGGCTTCATCATTAACTGATTGCTGACTTCAGGGTAAATGTGTAGTTACTATTAGTTTTGGCGTTAAACGTGGAGTTTTTTAATGCTCTGCACAGATACAGGAGAAACAGTGACTAGAAGTCCAAATACCTTACAGTCACTGGAGCAGGTAATACATCTTGCCCTCTCCCCGCAGTCATCCAGTTTGGTTTCGTCTCTCTGTTTGTGGCTTCGTTCCCGTTGGCGCCGCTCTTTGCCTTGTTGAACAATGTCATCGAGATCAGACTGGACGCCAAGAAGTTTGTTACGGAGCTGCGCAGGCCAGTCGCTGCACGCGCTAAAGACATCGGTAAGCTCTGGGACACTCAGAATGGGGATGC
Source organism: Adrianichthys oophorus (assembly GCA_036245035.1). Taxonomy (NCBI): domain Eukaryota; kingdom Metazoa; phylum Chordata; class Actinopteri; order Beloniformes; family Adrianichthyidae; genus Adrianichthys; species Adrianichthys oophorus. Next base: position 2,204,880 of record BSAI01000191.1, on the reverse strand, counting down.
CAACGATTGCTTCTGAAACTATGGTTAGTTATATTAGTATTCACCTAACAATGCTCTCAGAATAGTTACAATATCTATCTTAAAGGTTATGAACCATGAGAGGCTCTATGGGACATAAGCCCCCTTAAAGCAGGCTGACTGCATTGTTTGGGGTTTGGTTTCAGCCAGAGGTGGATTTCATTGTTGAGTTTACCCCCCTTTGGCAATTCATCACAGGTGATTTATTGCTAGATAAAAGCTCGTTTCTTTCTAATTTTCTTTTTATAGCAAACAATCGACCTTCATTTTAGCTTGACCGCTCTCCAACTGCCCAGCAGTACATCTGTACACTGGCAAAGAGAGGAACCATAGACACAAATCTTAAAGAGAAAATCAAAAGACAGTAGTAAAGGATCTGTCCATACAGTAAGTACGTCTTACTTAAGTAGGAAATTTTATGAGAAATTAAAATCTAGAAACTAGGAGTTCCTCACTAAAGTTCAGAAAAAGGAAGAATAGTGAAACACTTTACTGCTAAATGGAATTATTTAAAACAGTCCAATAAAATGTTTTTTTGCTAGTTCTAGACTAGTAGATTGTAATTTTTGAGTTTTTATTAACTTTTTACTATTTTAATTTGATTACAGGACAAAAAAAACAAGTATTTTAAGTGGAAATAACTAATTTTATAATAAAATGTAAACAAAATGAGAATAAAAGTTGGTCCTTCTTCCTAAATCCTAATCAAGACTGAAGTTTGCACTTATTCTTAGAACTTAAAAATAACAACAACAAAAAATCTCCACTGTGCTGATTTTGTGAAAAGGTTTGGAGCCCAGAGAAGTTAAAACAACTTTAAAGTTGGAAAAATATCTTGAATGTCGAGGTTTTAAATATCTGCAAGGATCAAATCGATTCAAAAAACATTCAGTTTTCTATTATTCATTGATAAATAATGCTTTTATTTTGACAAGTCAGCCTGTTGATCAGAAATTTCCGAAGTTACAATTTGCAAGTTGGGAACACCCTTCAACTGCTTGTTTACTTTCCTTTTACAGTTCTTTAAATGTACCTGAAATTTGCTCCAAATAATAATCCAGATAGAAAAAAAGGAATAAGAAAGAACAGTGTTCCTTTTAAAAGAGGGAAGTAAAGATAATGATATAACACAATAAAATGTAATCGACCAGGTAATGTTCAATAGATACTAAATAAATGACTTAATAAAACTTCAAAGTTCGACCTCAAGCATCACAGTTTGCTTTGCTGTGAAACCGTGTTCTTGAAGTGATGGAAACTGTAGATGGTTGCACTCTTTGTGTCACATTTATTCTTTTACAGACATTGTATGTAAAATTTTGAAAACCTGTTTTACTTTGAGATTACAAATCTGAAGCAGATTTGTTTAAATTTACGGATGGGACAAACTAATCAACGCATGTTTTGTCTTGTTTTTGTTCTTCTATCATTGGTTTCTCTTCCTTTAGGTATTTGGTACAACATACTGAGTGGAATGGGCAAACTGTCAGTCATTATAAATGTAAGTATTAACAAAATGCTCTATATTTTTATTACATTGTTTATTATGGTGGGTACTATCACCACCATGGGCAACAAATAAGAAATAGATATGCAGTATTTGTTAATAGAATCTAAAAAGATGTGCTCGACAGAACTGCTGAGTTCAAACTTGTATATGGAGCATTAAAAACCATTTTGAATCTTCTCCATCATCTTAGGTGAGCCGTGGTGCAGACAGAGTGGTCTAACTTTAATCACAAGTTTAGTTCCCTCTACGAGTGTTGATGTGTCTTTGGGCAAGGCACTGAACCCCACGTTGCGTTTGGCAGCCTATGAATGGGTGTGAATGTTACAATCGAGCGTGATTTGCAAAGCCCTTTGATTCTCTGAGCTCACCATTCCCACAAACCCTTTTTCAAGTGTTTTTGATCTTGGAACTGAGAGCCCTTGACCAGGCATGTCCAAAGCCCGGCCTGTGATCAGAAAATAAAAGTTGAACAACAGAACGCATATGAGATTTTGAATTCAATTCTTTGCAGTTTCCTTACACACCGCACAGTTACAGAATGGTGTATGAGATGTCCAGATCACAATGAACTTGGCTCGGTTTCATGTACCTGGTACCAAATTCATATGAGGGCCTACTGGAGAACTGACCCCAGTTAGTCTGTGTTTTAAACTTCCCAAACATAAATGTCATAAAATTGCCATGAAGTCAATTTCACGTTTTAGCGGCTGTGTTGCAAAATGTGATTGAACCTTTGACTGTAGATGAGAACTGGACTGAGTGAGTGTGACCCACAGAAAATGGCTGATAACCTGCTCCAATCAAACATAGTCAATTCAGTCGCCATTTTTTCAGATATGGACATCACCATGTTTGAGCCAGAAATTGTCAGTAAGCAGTGATTGGTCCAAGTTGGCCTGAGTCAACGTTTCTATGGCAACCAATCACGCCAGTCAGGAGAAAGCTTGATTGACGTCCACGCCCCTACCACTTGAAAGCGGCCTTCTGAAAATCTGTCAAACTAAAGTTTTGAATGGTGGACATGGGGTCCAGTGGGCTCCACATACTTTTATTGAGACTCCTGATTGGTCAGTTTAAAGCTTTAAAAACATGCAATAAAGACAAAATTTCATGAAAAAAATTTGGATTCACAAGTATACGTAAAAAAAAATATCAAGAATGCTTATTCTGACAAATAGAGTGACAGCTGTTTTTTAGTCTATAGAAGTCTATTTTGGATTTGTGCTTCTTGCCTCAAAGTGAAAAGGCCTCAGTTCAGATCACACCTGGTTTGTGTGGAGTTTTCATGCTCTCCATGGGCATGCTTGTGTTTTTTTTTCTGGCATTCTGGCTCTCGCCATAAAATCCATAAAAACATGCACCTTACATCAATTGGTGACTTGTAGTTGTCACCTCGGTGTGTGAATGTGAGTGCATGTGGTTGTAGGTCTCAGTGTGAGCCTGTCCCGGGAGTACCTCACCTTCTAGACTCCGGCAACCCCTGACCCTGGACAGAATTAACTGGCAAAATGGTTGAATGGGCTATTCTTGTATTAGGAGTGATACGACTGTGTTGGTAAATAAGTCTCACAGTTAATGTGATGGAAACAATGACCATTCATGAACTTTTACTGTCTTTTTTATCATGTCTGTTCTACTGATTGAAAAAGGTCGTCATTATACTCTTACTCCCTCCGATTTTCAGGCCTTTGTGATCTCCTTCACGTCTGACTTCATCCCTCGGCTCGTCTACCAGTACATGTACAGTCCATCAGGCACCATGCACGGCTTCATTGACCACACACTCTCCTACTTTAACGTGTCCAACTTTAAGGCTGGCTCAGCACCGCAGAACTCAGAGCACGAAGACATCACTTTTTGCCGGTAAAACACACACACCCATTACATGAAAAAATGAAAGAATATTTCAATGAGCCATATTTGACTAAAGTGGTTTTCCAATACACCCGTCTACAGCTAGCATCTGTCCAACGAAAATAGATTATTATCAACAATAGTTGAGGCATAAACGCACAATTTATGTTTTTTCTCCTTCAATTAGCAATCAAGAAAATAGCAGTCATGCATCAGATAAAATGTATTTGGATCGTTTATGTAGGAGAAAAAAACATTGCTGTATTTTGTTATGACCAAAATCTTAGAATCCGTGTAAGGCTAAGTTCAAATCAGTCTTTGGGCAACGCTGGTAACAGCTGTAGAGCCATACATTCATATCTGTATACGGTCATTTTCTCTTCTAGTATTTAAAGGCACGGCTTGATTATGTCATGTGACGGCTGCTGTGTGTTTTCTGTTAGTTCTTTCAGGCAGTTGTGACTCTTCCTGGATGCCCTCCCCTTCCTGAGGTCTCTTGAATGAGTCACAGCTGTCCTCAATGTCTCAGCAGTCTCCTACATAAGCTTGAGTTCTGTGTCTGGAAGTGTTCTTCATGGATCTGCGACGGCTACTAGACTGACCATACTTGATATCATTCAGGCTAAAGCTTTAAGGCAGGGCTCTAGACTACAATTTTGCACCAGTGCACCTAACTTTTTTCTTAGGTGCACCAGCACTAAAGTTAGCTGCACCCACCTTCTCAACCACATTGCATTAAACTCAGCAGTTTTACACCTGCATTAAGACTTAAAAATGATTAACTTACAAACTGGTAAACAGGTTCAACGGTTGAAAAGTTACGGTAGACGAAAGAGTGCAAAGACTGGAGCTAAAGCCCTGATTAAATAGTTTTAACAGAGTTTTTTCACCCGCTCCAACAGCTACCAGCACCGGGCGCGTGTGCAAAAGTCCAGTCGCACATGCGACCATATTGATCATACTCTGTTTTAAGGCTATGTTTGGGGGCTTTTAGGACCACGTCTATTTTAACGCTTCTGGTTGAAGCAGGGGAGATGTCTCTGCATATATATATATATATATATATATATATATATATATATATATACACATACTCTGATAAGAAGTTAAACAATTTTAATTGAAGCGAATGAAAAGTGACTAGGTTTTTTGTAAAAAAACAAAAAGCACAAAGTTTGCGCACTGCAAAGTGCTTTAGTATATTCATTTCAAGCTACAAGAAGTAAGTGAAAGGTTACCCCCGAGTTCAGGGGATGGCAACTCGCGGCTCCGGAGCTGCATGCGGCTCTTTCACCCTTATGTTGCGGCTCTACATGGCTTGGGAAAATAAAATCTCTGATTGAAGTGTATTTTATTTGTCTCAAAAACATGTATCATGTCTTCTTATTACCTCAAAGTTTTTAACTTCTTTCTTCAGATCAACAAAGTATTTGTGTTTTTTCGTTTGTTTAATTGTAGTTGTAAATTGTAATATTATTGTGATCTCGAAATATTAAAATAAAACTATATATATGTAATCAGGGCTCTAAATTAACACTCTTATTTATGCGCTTAAAGGCTCACTATTGCTGGTAATTTCTAGCATTTGCTCACACTGGTCTCAGCCAAAACAAACACACACTGCTTGTTATAAACTGATCATAGATGGTGCACATATATGTCTATGTATATATAAATAAATGTATAGATATATAGACAGACAGACAGGTACTGAAAGTGTTTGCGGCTCCCAGTGTTGTCTTTTCCGTGGAAACCGGGTCAAAAGGGCTCTTTGAATGTTAAAGGTTGCCGACCCCTGCCCTAGTTCCACTTTGTGCCTAAAAATCAAGATAACAAAGAGGCAATAAATAGTTTTTAGTTGGTTTACCATCCACCAATAAAGATAAAGGCTGCTCTAACCTGGGGCTTGAGATCTATTCCCCCAAAATGTGTTTTCCAGTGTTCCCAGCCTTGCATTTTGGAGACAATCTGGATTAGGTGATTCTGATGGAAGTGATTCTGATTCTGAAGCAGGAAGTGGGGCGCAAGTAGCTGAGAAACAATCTCAAAAACCAGCTTTCCTCTAGGTTGCACAGTTATACTTCAGCATGCAACATTTGGATATGAAAGAAGCTGCCAGAATTTCATTAATTCCTAACATTGACAGTACAGTGGTCCATTGATTACCATGGGAGTTGTTTTCTAAAATTAACTTACCGTATGATACAGTGGGTGGGCCACACAACACAACACAGAGGAGATTGGTCTACAGCCAATCAGGACAGAGAACACAATGTGCCATTAAAAAAAGAAAAACTATTGGAAATTATCTAGAAAGGAAAGTTTAGCGAGACAGTGAAAGCTAAACTGTGTTATAGAGAGGGACCAGTGTATGTTCATACAGAGTCTATAAAGCTAGCTTATTTGATGTGTGGCACCATGTAGTTGACATCACCCACTACAATGAAAATGGTCTTTTTGGTGTTTTGAACATGTTCTTTTAGGATTTTTCTCATCGAGGACACATATAAAGAAAAAAAATATTAAAATTGCACTTCTGAATATTTCTCTTTTCAAATCATTAGGAATCAGAAAAAAATGCTGTTTGTAGAAGCTTGTAGTTGTTATCTACAAACTACAATCGGTGGTCCACAAGCTCCCATTCTGATGCATCCCATTGCAGACAGATCCACGTGCGTTTTTGTTTTCCCCATGTGATATGGAATCTGGATCAAAACTGTGAGGCTGGATAGTATTTCTCACCATTTTTTTCCACTGCTACTGTTAGCTTAAGGTTGTGATGTGTTTCAAGCTAGCAGAAGATGTCAGGTTTTGCTTCAGGGACCAAAAATACGACAAACTCAGGAGTGCAAGAAAACCAGGTTTATTAAAGCCTTTCACTCAGATTCTTCCCCCAGGCCTTGGAGATAAACGGCAGATTGAGGTGAGGAGAGATGACTGCAGGGAGGAGGAGGAGTGGAGTCCTCTGTACGGCAAGGAAGGCGTGGCTCCAGGTAGAGGCGATAGGGGAAGAAAATGGACTCCAAGAGGGAGTGGCAAAACTCAGGATCCTGGGGCTTAGTCACCAGTTCTTGAAACACAAAATCACCAGGGATGTCTGGAAAGGTTTCCAAAAGGAGAAGGTGCGGGGACTCACGAGGCTTTGGAAGAAATTGAGCAGCAGAGAGGCAGGGGCATGTAACGGCAGCTGCTGGCAGTAAGATGTCTGGATAAGGCTGAGCAGTATAGCTGGCAGTCAGGTTGAGTGCTGAACATGAACACCGCTGGAGATTTCTCTGGAAGCTTGTAGTGCAACGATTCGGCAGAGAATGAAGGGCAGAGGGAGAGATATATAGGAGTAGGCACAGGTGGAGGGAATCAGCTGATTGGCAGCAGGTAGGCTGCTGCTGTGACAGAAGAAAGTGTAAACATTGGGTCATGGGAACTGAGCTCCCAACTCAGAGGTGAATTTCTAATGAACTCCTGCCGCTCTGCAGAAACTATGATGGGGGACGTTGAGAAAACGGCTGCAGAAAAAAGGAGCAACGAGCAAACCATTACCTGGTGGAGGAGCAAAGAAAGCGAGAGACGAGTTAGAAGAACTGGTTTGAACATGGATTATTGAGCAAAGATAGAAAGGTGCGCGTGTTTCCAGGAATATAATTGTCATGGAAGTGAAGAGGATTTTTCATACGAGATTGATGACTCAAAGAGAAAAGAAACGTTCACAGCAGTGCTAATCAGAACAGAATATAAAGTTCCCATCATTTCAAATAATCCCGAAATGTTCATCTTGTGTTGTCTGCATTTCATAACCGAATTTCACCGCAAACTTAACCCATTAACCATCACCATTCTGTCTGCAATGGAATAAAAGTCTCTCTCCAATAGACGCCGGTCTCTATGAAACGGCGGACCCGCTGCCACATTTTTGGAATAAACGGTGGGGCTACTATTGTATGATATATGGTAATCAACAAACACTGGGAACGCTTTGAGAATAGATCAAAAGATGATCGCAGTGGGACTTTCATTTGTGTTGCAGATTTGAAGAAGGAAGTAAAAATAAAAAACACAGAAATTATAAGGATAAAATATACTCTGGCATGAAACCAGTTTTCTTGTGTCGGATGCCTCTAGAGAATCTTGACAAACACAACCCAAACAGTTTTCAAACAGGAACAAGTGCCACTAAACTGCCTTCAAAGGCCTAACTCCTTACTCAGCAACATATTTCCAGACTTGTAGATTAAAGGTTCAACCCAAAATTGAACATTTTGTGATTCTACCACAACACAGACTAATGTGAGGCCATTTTGAATCCCATACTGACATTCTTTTGCCACCACTACTGTGTCATGTCATCATCTCCCTGACACAGTGCCCTATTGTATCTTCTGCATTTTCACCGACAAGCATCTCTTTGGTAATGTCAAAATAAAGCTCTGTCGGAGAAAAGGTCACGGATGCTGGCACCCACAGACCTGCCCTTACATAAGGCAGCAGTGAATTACGACACAAGAATGCAGTCTTTGTCTTTGACATGTCAGTGAAGAGACTTGACAAGATGCCTTGTGCCTGAAACACTTATGAGGCGTGAAATTGGGTGGGAGCCCGACTCAAGGAGCATCATTCAGCCTTGCATGTTGTTTACGCCATGCTGTCAGCGTCTTTCTTCAAGTCTTTCCAATTTAGGAGTCTTGGACTGTGGTTGTGTGACTGAACACATTCAACGGGGAAGAAAAGACAGCAGTTGAATGGAGGGACAGTAGAGTTACATCCAAGAACAGATAAGAATGCAAGAAATGAAAGCTGCGTCTGTGACAGGAAAAGATTTAGACGAATGAAGAAACAGGAATGGAAATCGAGGAAAGGATTCCGTGGATGGATAAATATATGCTGTGATACAGGCCAAAAACCTCTCATTAAAGCTGTGTAATCTAAACTAATGCAAACACAAACGAGTTGATGCTGCCACCATTTTCCGCTCTTTAGCGTCTTCGTTGCTCTCAGAAAATCCTAAATCCTTTTTGAAACTTGCCATTTGTAGAAATCCTTTTTTATTTTTTGAGGAGTGATTTGCACAAATGTACATCTTGTAAAAATGTTGCCAAAAGTAACCAATTCAGAATTTCAAAATCGCTCTTTCATAACAGGGCAAACTTCAGTGATCCAGGGAAAACACTTTGTCTTTCTGAATCATAAGATGAAAGTACCTGGACCCCGTCCAGTTTACCCGCCAACCAAAGCAGAAATAAACAGTTACTGCCTGGTACTAAAGCCGTTTTTTTTATCATGCCTGTGGTTAGATTTAATATCCATGAAATTGTGCTTTGGATACATTTTTATGACCTTCAGATTTTTTAACTATTTTAAAACTATTATTTTTATTTTCGAATTAGAACCTTAAAATGGGCTCAAATAGGGATGCAGTCTTTAAAAGAGTTCCCAGCTCAGCATTACAGGGAGTGACCTCCAAGATTTACCAGCCCTGATTGTCTTTGCTCCTTTTGGTTCCAACCAATTTTTTCAGGATAGTTTCAATCTCAAATGTTTGAAGAAAACTAAGTTTTATCATTTTCATAATTGACTGCACTACAGTCATTACATAAAACACCAAACTAAAGATTTGGAAACCAGAGTATACAATTCTTTTTCTTGGTTTCAATGGGAGCTGGGCTGCATGGCGGTGTAGTGGTTAGCACTCTTGCCTCACAGTGAGAAGACCCTGGTTTGAAACGGAGCTGGGGCCTTTCTGTGTGGGGTTTCCATGTTCTTCCTTTATGCATGTGTAGGTTTTCTCAGAGAATTGCGGCTTCCTTTTACTGTCAAAAAACATGCGTCTTAGGCTAATTGGTGTCTCTAAAATGATCCTATGTGTGCAACAGCTAGAATAGGCTCTGGCAACCTCAAAGGAGATTTTGCTGGTCCTGTGGATGGACGGACAGATGATGGATGGATGTATGGATGTATGGATCAATCAAACCTGCCTTGGATTTGTAAAGAATGCAACCTAGTGGTTAACAGGTGAACTGACTTGGCTCCAGGTCATTTCACCAGCTTTCCTATTGGTTTTGTGGCCTATACATTTCTTCTTCGGTAACACTTTATAATAAGTATTTGTTATAACTAGTTAACAAATCATGATTTAGCTGTTAGCTATTAGTTATTTATTATTGACTTGTTATATAACAGTTAACTAATAATGACTTGTTAACTAGCTATAATGGATAGTTATTATAAAGTGTTACAATTCTTTGTGTTAGTATGCTTAAAAAAGCGTTTTCATTTCTGTGTGCTGTTGTCAGTTTATTTATTTATACCAGACCATTTCAAATACATAGCAATGTTTTACAAATGTGAGTAAAGCTGTAGTATGCAGCCTTTTGCAAAAGTTCATAACAGTTTATGCTTCTACAGAAGTTTCAATGTACGTTTTCTTAGTTTACTTGTAAAATCTTGGCATAAAAAAGCAATTTTTCCATGTGTCATTACTCTCCAAAACACAAAAAACATTTGAAACCACTGTAACTTGTTTTCATAGGTTGATTACTGTTACACCTAATGGAGTGAGACACCTGGCAGCAAAAATGCTCCATGACCAGCCCCATGTATGTGACCTTAGCAAAACATTTGGGTCTATTTAAGTGTAAAACAAGCATACTTAATACTCAATACTAAAAGTGAGGCAGTATTCTTGATGTTTCATTTTTATCCATTTATTGCACATTTAAAATGCTCCAATTTAGTCTGAGGAAGTGCTCGATTAGTAAACTCCCTACACTACATATAATTGCTACACTTGTACTCATGTATGCTTGGTGTGTATTCAGACTAAAAAAGTTTTTTGGTTGGTCTGGACTGATTCCGATTTATTAGGTCTGGATTGAGTCCTGACCCTTGTGTATGATCTGAAGTCAGACTGCTGTCTACTGAACATTTCTATTTCGAACCAAAGCTTGTTAACAAAACCATGTGACTGAAGATCTCTTCAGTCATTGGCCAGAAATTACGAGGGTGGGCCAAAACAGAATAATTAAAGTCCTGTGCTTTGCAATCCTTGTCGGGATAGTTCACTCATTCAAAGTTTATATTTCGCTGATCAATTTTGAGAATCTGTATCAGTGTCAGGGACAACACTTTTTACTGCTGCTTTGGTACGGTGGAGGCAATGGCTAAGAAGGTACGCCGATGAGTGTTTATGGCATATAGATTGTCGGGAAAACAGTGTGAGAAGCAATGTGGATCACTTTAAGTTGTGTTAATGAGCCTGCATTCATCCCACCACATTTTACTGGGTTGCTGTTTCTCATGGTTGCTCCGCATTTGTTGGTTGCTTCCTTCCTACTGGTGGCCATTTTGGTCCCGTTATTCTGGTCTTTGGTCCAGTCTGTATACAGACTGGGTAATCTCGAAGCGAACCAGAGCTCAGTCTGGTTGGAAACAGACCGAGACCACCTCGAAAGATGGGTCTAAGAGCGGCTCCTGGTCTCAGACCAGCGTTTGCTTGGGTGTTTTCAGACTGAACATTTGGGTTATCAGGGGAAGCGAACTCTGGTTCACTTTAAGAGAACCAAATGTGTCCAGTCAGTGTACACTCTTAATAAGAAAAAAATATTTTTTTCTAAGGGCGTGTTGCATCAGAGGTGGGAAAGGGTTGACCTTTTTTAATTTGTCAGTATATTTCCATGGAGGCTGCGTGTTGGCAGCAGAAGCTCTCATAACCACACAAACTCCAGCCTCACTTAGTAACTATAAAACCATAATCTCATTGAGGCGTCTTATGAAAGAATATTTAGCTAGAGGCTCCAATTACAACAGAGCTCCTGGGTTATACCCAAACATGGAGTGTCTAGACAACACTGGACAAACTCAGAGCAGGAGTTTTCCTTTTTCATTTCATGATACTCCACTGAGACATTTACAGTTAAAGTGACAGGAGTGTGACAGGAACGAAGGGCTCGCTGGGTTAGATCATATTAAAAGTTGACCTACAACAAAAAATATGTAAGAAAATGTCACATGGAAAGATCAGAGAGAAGAAAAGAAAGTTTGAGGGAAGGAAGAACTTCCTCACATCAACTTTCCTGCCTCATGCCTGAATAAGGAGAACGAGTCTGTCATCATATGAGCACACACACACACACATTTTTCTTCATCCATTATTTCAGCAGGGTTAGTGGAGCTCATTCAGCTTGTTCCTTCTGTCCAGGCTTTAGAGGGAATTTCTATCAAACTGGGGTGTGTAGGCGTGAGCACCTGGTTTTATCATGTCATATCATGAACATTTGGTCTGTTCAGAAGAAAGTGGGACACCTGTTATGAGCCTGCAGAGTTAGTACCTTGTACTGCCCCCCATGGCAAGTATCACAGCTTGTAAACGCTTTTTGTAGCAGCCAAGAGTCTCTCAATTCTTGTTTGAGGTTTCTTCATCCATTCTTCTTTATATAAGTCTTCCAGTTCTTTGAGATTTCTGGGATGTCTGTTCCACACTGCTCTTTTCAGGTCTATCCATAGATTTTCAATGATGCTGAGATCAGGTGATTGGGGAGGCCACAAATAAACCTTCAGTTTCTGCCTCTTAATGTCAGACAGTGTGGATTCTGAGGTGTGTTTAGGATCATTATCCATTTGGAGAAGCCATCCTCTCTTCAACCTCAACTTTTTCACAGATGACATCAAGTCAGTGTCCAAAATGTGCTGACATTTTGTGGAATCCGTTCTTCTTTCTACTCCTGAAATGTTTCTAGTGCTGCTGGCTGCAGTACAAGCCCAAAGCATGATTGATCCACCCCCATGCTTAACAGTTGGACAGAGGTTCTTTTCATTAAACTCTGGACCCTTTCTTCTCCAAACGTATCTTTGCTCATTGTGGCGAAAAAGTTCCATTTGAACCTGGTCGGTCCACAGAACTTGTTTCTAAAATGCATCAGGCTTGTTTCTACGTTCATTTGTGAACTTCAAACATTGAATTTTGTGGTGAGGACGTAGAAGAGGTTTTCTTCTGATGAAGACCTTTTAAGTACAAGTTTCTCTTGACAGTAGAACAGTGTAGCACAACTCCAGAGTCTGCAGGTCTTTCTGGAGGGATGCTGCAGTCAAATGTGGGTTTGGACTTTTCTCACAATCCTTCGAGCTGTTCTGTCTGAGATTTTTCTTGCTCTTCCAGATCTCGCTTTAACTTCCACTGTTCCTGTTGACCGTCAATTCTTAATGACATTCCCAGTTAAGGATATTGGCATCTAAAAGCACTTTGCTGTCTTCTCAAAGACTTCTCCTGCTTTGTGAGCATCAACTATTTTCAGTTTCATTGTTCTGGACAACTGCTTAACGAACCCATGATGCTGATTGTTGGGGCGAGGTCACGTGACACCGATTCTTTCAAATCTTTGAGATTGAAATCACCTGGTCTTTGTAGACGATGACACTGTCAGGTCTCAGCTTTTCCAAAGGGGGCAGTGCATGAATTCTGCAGGGTGCCCATACTTTTGCACACGCCATCATTTTGTTTTCTGTTATTTTGAAAGAGTAAATGATGGAAAAAAAAGCCTAATTATTTTTGACATTTTAAAAGGATGTCTCATCTGTAAATTGATGCCTTTAGAAGATTTTTCAATCTTTCCTTGGGTTCTTCATGAACAATAATATAACATTTTACCTGGGGTGCCCGAACGTAGATCATGGTTGTAGACCACTTGGGCCCTTAGAGCAAAAATACGTCTGCACATTTTTCTACTGGCATGCTGCGGGTTACAGGTTGTAGGGAACACAACACACATAGGGAAATTTGGGTGAAGTAGGAGAGAGAAAGCCATGTTGTTGTATGGATTTTTCCAACCTCCCCCCAAATCCTGCGCAAGGAGAATGTAAGTGTCGTTAGTGGTGCTCAGGCTTACTGTTAGAAAATTGGAAATTAAACAAAGGCAGAATCCAAATTCTTACCCTGAAATTGTCTGAAATTGTTTTTTTAAGGGTAGAGCGAAGGGACTTTGAGTTCTGTATTTCTCCGCCGGTAGGGTGTTTCGCGTCGTGCTGTGCTGCAGTGGAGAAAGAGAGTTTTGGAAATTCAGACATCACTCTCACTCAATTACGTCATCAACATTCTACGGTCAGCTAGCGCTTAGAAAACACATAAGAACGCTGGTTTTATAACTTTACAAAGTCTTTTTTTTATGTTTTATGTCACATTTTCAGAAGATGACTCTGGAAACTATGGTAGAAAAGTCTTAGTCCACATTTGTCGGTTGGCTTTACGTTAAATTCCTGATAAGTATTTTTTTTTTATGTGACCTCCTTTCTTCCAGATCCAAGAGACTTGGCGTTTGTAGATGACTGTGATGAAGTGACTCCTCTTAGTGCTGATCTTTGTCTTGAATTCCTCCACACACTTACTGCACTAAGAGGATGCATTTCTCACTAAAGATCTTCAAGATTAACAATGGGAGTGACTGTGTCAGTAATTGCCTGGAAAAGAATGTTTTTGTGTCATATTTATGCATCTCGCAGGAAAAACACTTTTTGCCAAAGGTTGTGTCTTTGAAATCAAGTGTTACATTTTCTAGAAACCTGTAAAAGTACAGATTGTTTGGTTTTTGTGGGGTTTGAACGCTTACTTTTACCCATGATGGTGTTATTTACATGCAGTTTGCTGAAGTGATCTGCTATGGCCTCCAGCTGTTGCTGTAAAACGTCTGTCTCGTGATGAATTGACTCAGTGCAGGTTTTAACTCAGCTGTCAGTTTTTTTAGCTTAATGTTGACAGAATGCCTCTGTGGCCTTTCATTTCTTCACTTGTAGATAACCGACTGCAAGTTAAAGCAAATAGACATTTAGGCGGAACATAAAGGGGGCGGGAGCCTCTTTATGTCCCGACATGTAACAGCAGCTGCCAGGAAACAGTCGTTCAACTGCTCTGATGCTCAGAAATGGCTGAATGTCCCATGAACAATCATGCATACTTTCATAGCCTATTATTAACTTCTAAAACCAAACCAATTTAAGTTTCAAAATAAAAGCCTGTAAATGACAACCAGTTAGATATCTAATTACTGAAGGGTTGTTCTAGCTTTCTTTTTGCCTAATATGAGGACTGTTACCTGACTTTAATAGAAATAGGCAAATATAACATTATTAAGTACTTTCATGTCAGTCAACAACGACCTACTCTAAGAGTAGAATCCAAAGACAACTTGCTGCAGGCCAAGTAGTAAATAAATACTTTTTTACATAATCTAACAAAGCACTACCAAATATGAAATCTTCTTCAGGTCCAAACATATGTCCAAACGAAAAACAGACAGGCCAGATGTAAAAATGCAACTAAGAAGAAACATAAAAGAAGCACACAACTGGGTTGCTACAAACGTGCGGCAGCTGAAGAGAAAAAAAACCCCAAGAATTTTAAATCAGCCAAAAGGTTGAAACATATTATGCATTCTGAAACAGCCTTGGTGGATGTATGTGAAGTAGATGTCATATTTTATATTCCAATAAAGTGGGGAGTTGTGTGGTTATCAAGATTATTTTGGTGTTTTTTCCAGTAAAAGGTCAATTTATCCACTCTGACTTTGCTTTACATAAAAAAAAATTACTCAAATGTACATGATGCTTATGGACTTGTGCAGGGACAACAAAACTGTGCTGGAGATGTTCCTTCACAGGCTCCAGACATTCCTTTAACTCCTTTGATGAGGTTTCCTCCCATGAAACACCTCTTCCGTCTGAAAGTGGTTATTATTCTGGGTTAGCTTCCCTTGCTTTTATTGTTTTCATACTGCAATTGAACTTTTCAAAAAGTGCATTGTGCAGCGAGCTACGTGCACGTTTTTCAGCAAATTCAGCAGGTGGCCGTAAGGCGGGATCTGTGATCGGGAGGCAGCAGTCGCAATTTTACACGCCGCTTGTTTGCCGCTGAGGTTTTAGGAAGAACTTTTTAAAAAATGTGTTTTTTTTAAAGTTGTCATCGGTCAGTGGCCATCCTGGACATTTGGAGATTGTGCTGCGGCAGTCGAGTGACAGGCGGGGATGACAGGATTAAGAAATCAGGCGAGAGGTCGCCAAACAGCAAGCAGTGTCATGAAAAAAATGTCATAAGAGCATGTTTTTAGTTGTATTTTGATTGTGTCATAAAATTGTACTTAAAAAACCTCTAGATTAAATTAGATTAGATTAGATTAAGTACTCACATGTAAAAGCTAATTGCATGACAGCACTAATAATGATAATATGTTCAGATTTTATTTCGAACACCTTTTGGGGTGGAGTCAGTAGAGATGCTACTCTGAATGTGGGGTGTGATGTCATCAAATTGGTTGTTGGACTCCTCAGAAAAAAGCAGTCATTACTGCCTCCTTTACTCCATCATCATACTCCAGCTGTCAGCTCAACGTGCATTCACGGGTTGATGTGACGTTTGTCTGAATAGCACATCAGAGTGTTTACTGCAAAACAAAACAAGGAAGATTTTTATAAAGTTTATGATATTTAAGTTCGAGCTTCGAATCTGGGTTCCAGAATGATGGAATCTAAGAATTTCTTTTTAAGGTTTTCCTTTGTTTGTTTAAGATGCTCTCAGCTTCAGACTCTGCATTCACGCTCTGTATTGCTCAATGTGTCTTTTGTTTCAGTTATAAAGACTACAGGGAGCCCCCCTGGTCTTCAGATGCATACCAGCTCTCCAAACAATACTGGAGTGTCCTGGCGGCCAGACTGGCTTTCGTCATTCTGTTCCAGGTATGGACGTCCTCGTTGTGCTTCTGGACGCCACGTTTTTTTGCTCTTCTGCATGTTTAAAGCTGCACAGAGCTCTGGCTTGCGGATGCGTGTGGCCGGTCATTCCAGTCAGAGTGAATCATGCTAGGCTCTTGTTGATCAGAAATATTACCAGATGCTTCAGAAAGTGTCCAGCTGTTCGGTCGTGCGCCTCCATCACACGTGGCGACCAAATGACCTCCCAACTGTAACTGCTGCTCTAATGTGTCTGTGGCAGTGATGGAGGTTGGATTAACACATTCAGATTATTGCAGATGTGCATATTTATTGTGATCTTGTAAAAAAAATGCAAAGAAACTCTCAACATAGAGCTAATGCATTAGTCTGATGAATCCATACTGAGGTTGACCTGGACGAGTGCTGCGGGACTTTGGAGTGCACGCAGGTGACAGGTAGACAGCTGTGGCCACCGTCTTCATGCTTACTCCCCCTTAAGCTACATACACTCCGGGCATGTGAGGTGCATTCAAGAACACGCTAAACAGGCATTCTTGAACGCGCTTTTGATATATGGTGTTTACACTGGACTACAAAATACTGTTTGCTCCAGGCTTTTACTTTCACAGCTGTGATAAATGAAAGATTTGGTGTTGTAGAATTCCGACCGGACACAAAACAAAATTATAAATTGCTCTTTTGGGTTCAGTTTCCAAACAGTTGAAAGAGTGCTACCCATACGTCACTACCAAATCCGAATCCCTGATTGGCCAAAGTTTAACTGGTTTAACTTTCAGCATGATTTAGTTGTGTTTTGTACGTAGAGCCAGAAAACAAACTGAAATTTGCTGAGGGACGCGTGAACACAAAAGTTTTGAGGAACACAGAAGCGCACGTGTGTGCGTTTATATAGACATTTCATTGGAAGTTGTTGCTCAAATGTGCGTTCTGAGCCCGGCGTGAACGTAGCATTGCATGTTGTTGAAGCATTCACTACGATCTGTCATTTAGAAACAAGTTTTCATTTGTTACTGTTAGGTGTAAAGACGAGTATGACAGTTGTAGTTTCTTTCATTCTTAGCAAGTTTGTTTCAGAATCTCAGTGAGTTTGACTGCTTTCTGTTCAACAGGAGTTGTAAAATCCCACTTTTACCAAAAGGAAGCACGCAGAATTTGCATTTTATTTTGAAAATCTAGCAGCCTATTACTTCTATTGAGCCTGACTTTTCTGGTTGGTATGCTTGACCCTGATTGTCTCATTTTTTTCAGAATCTGGTGATGTTCCTTGGCCTCATGGTGGCTTGGGTGATCCCCGACGTTCCCAAAACCATCGTTGAGCAACTAAAACGGGAGAAGAAACTCCTAGTAAACCTGTTTCTGCAGGAAGAGAAGGAGAAATTCCAGCTCATCCAGAGCCTCTTTGCCAAGGATTCCATCCTCCAGTCCAACAGCCAAGTGTCCAACCCGTCCCAGGGCTTACCCATCCTGGGCCGCTACAGTACTCTGCCGTCAGGCCCTGTGGCTGGAGACGCTGGAGGAGGAGGTCCAAGGGCCAGATGTAGAGCCGCGAGCTTCAGCCAGTTCAGCGGGAAGACCTCTTCATCCCCCAAGAGTGAAAATGCAAACTCAAGACAAACGGCAGTGTGACACCCACAGGTGGGGGTGCTTCAACCAGGCCTCTGGGCTGTAACTGGAGCGGCTCAGACCGCGTCATTACCCGTGTCGATGTTTCCTGGTGTATGTGACAACAGTACAGAGTGAATCGTCATCACTCATCTCAGAACAGTAACATTTGTTCTCGCTGGTCTCTGTGCGGGTCAACCTGCGACGCTCGCCCCGGCTGAATGGGTGTAATGTTCCCTCACACGACTGTTCGCCTAAAAAAGTGTTGTCATTTTTACTTTTTGGTAAAAAGTAATTACTTAAGAGAGGCACTGAAGCTTCATAGCGTAGAAAAGCAATAATTATTACCGCATTAGGCAGAAAAAGTGAACATTATAAGAACTTTAAGGAACTAGCAGACCGGTTCAAAATGAAACACTCAACATCATAAGCTAACTAATAAGGCTTTGTGGCATTAGGGCTGTCTGGTTTGTATTTTCCTGCTATACGCTCTTTACGTGTTTACAGATTTTGTAGCTTTTACGGGAGTCTGTTTTCTTTTGTCGCTTTGATTCAGGAATCACTTTCAACTTTTTCTAGTCTGTGCTCCAATCGTATTGTGACTGACAGCAGCACGGCTGGTACTAATGAACTAAACATGCCAACGTGGAACACTGTTGAGCCACACCTTCATGTCTAAGATGCAGTTTTCAGATGCAGTAGTAAGCGTTTGAAATAAACCATAAAATGGCATCATATTTAGCTTGAATCTCATTCACAAACAAGGGTTCTACTGGCTGAACCGTCAACATGATCCATCCAAGTAACACGTCCGTCTGCTTACACCCCTTTGGTTAAGTGGACAAATGGACGTCTTTGTTTTCCTCGTCTGAGCTGGAATCTGGATCAGAACTGTACGGCTGGATAGCTCTGATATTAATCACCATTTTTGTTGCACCATTGGGGTTGGAAGCTAGTGGAACAGATGGATGATGGGAAGGGGGTGGGCTTACTCCACACAAACAGTCCCGCCCACAACTCAGAGGTGACTTTCTGATGAACTCCTGCTGCTCTGCAGAAACTATGTCCTAGAAAGCTACAGATTTTTAAAAAAATTTTGCTCAAAACAGCATCATCAGAATTAAAGGACCACTAGGAACGCTTTGAAAATGGATCAAAGTTGGGACTTTAACAATAACAAAAAAATATTGTTCCTAATAAGAAATTATTGGTGTTTTTTTGTGTAAAAAAGTACTTGAATGCCGTAACTACAAGAAGAGCTGTGTGAAGTGTTGTACATGTGAGACAGAGGTAGCAGGAAATCTGGTGTCAAAACACAAAATAAGCTGATTTTATCTTGTAATAAGGTTTTATTTAATGTTTTGAATAAGCTCTCGCTTGCATTGTGGTCCAGATTTTGAAGCAAACCTGGAAGTGCTGAATGTTGCAGTTCCTCACATGACCACTGCAGGCGGCCTACAGAAGAAAACAATTCTCCTAATGTTAGAAAGCCCGACTTATCACCAAAATGAAACGTTGATAACGCCTGGTTGCAATTTGCAACGTGGGTTGAATTGTTTTCTCTAAATCATCTGTTCCTATCCCATTAGAGCTCCAATTGATGCATAATTAGGTCCTTTTAAATGTTTGGTCCGTTGGTTGGACTCAATGAAACTCTAACTTTACTTTGTCCTGCTGACATTTCTAAAAAGTTTAACGTTAAATGAGATTTATTTTCATGTCAGGCTAAGTCGATTGCTTCAAAGGAAAACTATTTTCAGGCTTGTTTGAACATCTTCAAAAACATCTGCTTGATGAGCTAAAGGCGACTTTGTCTCTACTGTATGGAAAGAAAAGGTGACCTGCTTTGTGAGGCAGCAATAGTAATGCTAATAGTAATAATCTATACAGGACTGCAAGCAAACAGGAGGGCACTACTTTTTAAAAACTCTTTAAACCCTCTGAATCGAAAAAAAAAATTTAGCCTTTATTTCCATTTTTAGGGTTGGTGGTTCAATACCTGGCTTTGGATGTTTTCCTGGTCGTGTCTCCGGGGAAAGACTCCATTGTTGCTCCTTCCTAACCTTTAACAGGCAAATGAACACCTCATGCGATGAAGAAAACGATCCTTCGCAGACAGAGAAGTTGCATTTTACAACTTTTGTTTTTAAGACTAGAACTGTGCTAAGTAATTGCAGGATGTGTATTAACTCCAACTTTTTAAAATGTAAAGTTTCTTTGAAAATACAAAGTGCCCAAGTTCTCAAGCCAACAGGTTTGTTAAAGTCGCAACTGACTCCAACTCCATAGTCTCTCTCCGTAAATTTAATGGGAATTCATCTTTGATCGTGTTTGTGTCTCGAGATTTGTGGGTCGGAGTCGGCGCAACTGTTTGTGTCTCACTCGGAAACTGTCGTCTGCGTGATCACACCTTGTAAAGGAATACATTGGAGCCATTTTGAAAAACCACATGTAGAACATGCCGACATGCTGTAAACCTCCTCTGTTTCTGATGCCTTGTAATCGTTTTTATTTTCTGACACATCTGTGTGACCAGCTAGAACTCAATCACAGACTGTTAACTTCAAATGTATTAAGAACTGACTTAAGGAAATTGTGACAAAGAAATATTTGTTATACAAGCTTCTGTTGTTCATGCTTACCTTAAGAAAGTGTACACATTCTTAAATACAGAAATATTACATGGATGACAAGCTCTTTTTTTTTGGTGTGTTTGTATTCTGTGTATATGTTTGTGTGTGTACCTGTTTGTATGCACTTATGAGGACCGGCACTTGAACACTTTGTGGAATGTTTGGAGTTGCGAGGGCATTTTGCCGGATCCCCACAACATAAAGGTCAAGTTTCCACTTCTTTGCTTTGTGCCCGATTAGTAATCGGTAATCTTCTTCAATTCAGGCTATTCCAGGTGCCACACAAAAGGCAAGAATCATTGACCCAATGTTAGGTTCTGGTGCTGGACCTCAAGAAAAGACAAGCTCAGTGGAAAAACAGAGTTTACTGAGAGGACAGCTGGACATAAGCCTCAGTAGGAACAGCAGTCGCATAAAGGGATACTTGATAGAGGTTAATGCTGGGAATGTGCGATATGCAGAGATCACTGACTGTATCTGAGAACTGGACTGAGACTCCCCTCCACCCTCGTGTTCCAAACAGGAAGTACCTGCTCGCTCCAAGAAACCAAAATCCCATAAGACTTCTATAAAGAATTAAGCAGCAATGACTCAGTCATTCTATTGGTCAGATTAACCATTCTTGATCTGACACATTTTTAACATCTTGATTATCCTGTTGTTTTTGCATATTTTTTTAAAATTGGAAGTCATTCAAATTATAAACTGACCAATCAGATGCCTCAATAAAAATATGTCATATCAAATGTTTGAAATATTTGATTGACAGATTCTCCTCTTCCAACAAGCTTACTCCTAATTCAAGAGAGTGGTCGTCATAGAATGTAGACTCAGACCAACTCGGTCTAATGGACTCTACGCACGGAGCTTTGTGACGTATTTCCGGTTTAAATATTTATTTCTGGTTGTAGCTAACTGTATGCATCGACTTACCAAATCTCTGTGTACTATTCCTGGTATCATTTTGGTTATTTCATACATGGCCGATATTATTAGCACGTCTTTACGTGTGACCAGCATAAGTAGTGATGGAAATTCATGTTGGCCACATGTAATACCTGCAGCAAAGATACACATTGCTGTTTTGCCCGAACGTATTTTAAGTGCATCCAAGGCTGGATTTTGTGGTTGGTCGCAGGTATTTAAAATTATGCTTAAAGTTCAAGTCCCATTAGCTGTGCGTGAAACGTGTTCTCCGTATCCCCTGGCGGAGCGTGACGCTGCAGACATCCAAAAAGGTAAAGTTTGTTTTCTTGAAACACCCAGAACTCACAAAACACAACCATGTTCTGTATGATCACATGACTTCTGGCAATGAAACGTTAGAACATTTAAAACCCGTTCAACAGAACTTTGAACATTTAACCGGACTTTGAAGTGACTTTCAGACTGCTGGTTCTACTCCCAGCCTCTGTCTTTTTCATAGAGCGGCAGTGGCGTGCTCGAACCGTCACCTCGCCTGTCAGACTGCTTTACCTAACACTGAAAATGACATTGATAGAAATGTAGAAACGCTGTTGTGGAGGAATGAAAACACAACTAACAGGTCATAAAGATCATTACATATGTCTTTCATGCTAGTTAGCATTAGCCCAAATGAAAGGGACTGTTAGCACTTATTTTTTTTTGTTCAGTCAGGGATGAACTTTTTTTTTATTGGCTGCATGGACCTGGAGGAAAGGTAAGGATTACGGTTATATTAACTGCCACAGTTAATATGGCAAATGGTTCCCGAATTGTGTCTGCCGATCACTGCGCTCTGTGCTCTGGATGAGTGACAGCTAACCGGACTTTAACATTAATTACGTACGACCAGTAACAACACTTAGCCTTGGAGACACTTAAAATACGTGCAACAATCTGCATTTTGGCTTCATGTATTACGTGTCGCCGACATGAATTTCCATCAGTTTTTGAACTGGTCGTACGTAAATACGTGCGACTAACATCAGCCTTAGCACATTACCTTCAACGTTTGCTATGCAGGATGACATAAACTTTAAATCCTTTTTGCCTTTTATTTTGGGGTGTTTGGCTATAAAGGTGAACAATGTGCTGAACATAATTTATAGTGACTCTGAGTAACTCCAAAAGACATTTTATTAACTCCAAATACTTTGCTATTTCCATGTAAACAACATAACCGGAAATGACTGAGCGGTCAAGGGGCGACTGTGGAAGTAGGTCGTGCATAGAGTCCATTGCTTATTGACAATTTCTGGTTCCCACATGGCGACAGCCTAATCGTGAAGAAAGGTGACTGAATGACTTTTATTTTGCTGGAAGCAAGTCATTTTCTATGGGTGATGTCACACTCACTCGATCCAGTTCTCATAGACGGTCAATGACAGTAATGGAATATAGGTCAGAGCAGGAGGCCAGAATCCAATCCAGATCCAATAAACACAGCAGGGGTCATCGCAAACTTCCATTCAAAGAGGCAATAATCCGATCCGTAATCCCAAACTTGGTCAGGGCATAAACAGGCAGATTTAAAGACAGGTGGTCAGAGGAAACAGGTTTGAATTGGATCAGTGAGACCATCTGATAGAGACTGAATGAAAACAGGCTGAATCGTAATGACCTCAACCAGAACCACGATGAGGAAGAGCAATGAATGAACCACATGGTATGGCACCCAAACTAGAGTTATTACAGTTGTTAAAATCCCATTCAGTCCAGATCACTTCAATAAGAACAAAAGAGGAATGGACGACAGCAGAAAGAAAAACTCCGTCTGAAGAGAAGATTATGAAGAAACCTCTGACAGAAGCAGATCATCTGCTGCGATTGGTTGATATCATTGCGGTTTATGTTTTCTTTGTTAAAAGAATTTAGTGTGCACCAACAAAATAAAATATTTAATGCAATGACAATTTCCTTCTTAAGTATTGTCGTCACTTTATCAACTCTGTATGATCTCCATGGAGCTTTCACAGAGGAACTGAATGCTCCAGAACTGATGTGCTTTAGAGCCACTTAAGTATTCTACTCTTAGAAAACAGATGCACATCATTTTTTGGATTTCTGGAGGCTTAACCTACACATAAAGCTTACTCAGACCATACACTGAGAAATGCTGGCTGTGGGAAATGACACAATTTTAAGAGATTTGGATTGATTAAAGTCACAGGAAAAACCAAAAAAAAGGATCTTCACAAAGACAGTAAAGATACAACGAAAGGGTAGGAAAGCAGCAAAGTATTTAGGTCCAATTTGAAACAACATAAAGTGAGATGCATAGAGTGAGATGCTGTGAGTATCGCGAGAGTCGACGAGACGTGTGTGGTGAGTAAACTTGGCGGCGCGAAAAGCGGTTGAACAAACATTTCCGTCTGCTTTTCTCTTTCCGCCATATAAGTAATAATTATAACAATATTCATTAAACCTCTAAAAAGATTATTAAGTTCTTGACAGCCTGGAGGACTTGGAGAGCTACATAGACGAGTGTTATAATACCTTCGTCATGGGGAAGACAAACACCACCACTCCTTCCTCCAAACGCGGCCGTCCTGAAGACTCTCCCGGGGCCGCTTCTTCTCCAGGCAGCGGCATCAGTGAAATCCTGGAGTCCATAGATAAAAAGCTCTCCAGCCTTGATTGCCGCCTGAACTTGCTGGAGATCCTCCATAAAGAGTTCCAAGGCCTGCGAGAGTCCCTGGAGTTCAGCCAGCAGCAGGTGCAGGAGCTCGCAGCGGAGAACCAGGCCCTCAGAGAGACCGTCCAGACTCTGAGCAGCGACACCGCTCGTCTCTCTGAGGAGAACCGCTCCATCAAGGAAACCCTCCTGGATCTTCAGGCGAGGAGCATGAGGGACAACCTGGTCATCTCTGGGATTCCAGAGGAGGCGGGAGAAGACCCGGAGGCCACGGTGAAGTCCTTCATGGAAGTCCAACTGAAGCTCCCCAAGGAGGAGGTCCAGAAGATCTCCTTCCATAGAGTGCACCGACTCGGAGGAAGGAGGTCTGATAACCAGCGTCCGAGACCCATAGTGGCTAAGTTCGAGCACTACAAACAGAAGGAGCTGGTGAGGAGCCGCGGCCGGGAGCTGAAGGGAACACACTTCAGCGTCAACGACCAGTTCCCGGCGGAGATCCTCCGGCGCAGGAAGATCCTTTTCCCGCTGAGGAGGAAGCACCTCACCGCCGGGTCTCGAGCGGTTGTCTCAGTGGACAAACTCTTCATTGATGGACGGCTCTTTCGGGACCCCGAGATCACCCCGTGGCTGCGCTGAAGACCCGCAGATGCTGCGATCAGAACCTCCATAATGCGCTTATGAAACCGACTAAAATAATTTAAATTAATGGAAAATCAGTCCATCAATCATCCACACCTCCATCAAATCAGTTATTTCTCTCCCCTCTCATGTTTATGTTGTTTTGTTGTTTGTTTTTTCTTGTTTTTATTTTCTTTTTTCCTCTTTTTATTCCCCCCCTCTTCCCCCCGCCCTCCTCATATTTAAATCAACTAAAGGCAACACATCCCTGGTAAGTACCCATTTACTCATGCACGAGACATGCGCGCGCACGTACACGCGATCCCGCACGCACTCGCCGACATACCGCAAACACCTCACATAGGCTCATATAGGACACATACAACAAGCCACTCACACAACCAGGAAACATTCACGCGCACAAGCACACAGCGCTCCTCTGCGCATTGGTCAGCGGGCACGCGCACAGGACTCACAGACGCACGCGCATTACTTAGCATAACACTCTCTCAGTCAGTGTAGTCATGTCCAGTCTGAACATCTTTAGCTGGAATGTGCGTGGACTTGGCTCTGGGCCAAAGAGGCTGAAAGTTTTCAATCATCTGAATGATCTAAAAGCAGATCTAGTTTTACTGCAGGAGACCCACTTATCCAGATCAGCTGATCATCTCCTGTGCTGCTCACAATTCCCATTCATCTATTCAGCTAGTTACAACTCCAAACAAAGAGGAGTTGCTATTTTGATTAATAAAATATTACATTTACTCATAAGAACACAATTGTTGATCCAGAAGGCAGATTTGTAATTATTAACATATCATTTCAGAATAAAGATTTTTGTATAGCCAGTATCTATGGTCCCAATGCTGATGAATCCTCCTTCTTTCACAGATTCTTCACCTCACTTTCGGTTCATGCTGACTCCACAATAATTATAGGAGGAGACCTCAACTTGGTCCTTGATCCTGAACTTGACAGACTCAGCACAGCAGGACACCAGCGCACATGGCGTTCTGCAAGTATTTTGAAGCAATACATGGATGAGTTGGGTCTCTGCGACGCTTGGCGCTCATGTCATCCAAACACTAAAGGGTTCACTTTCTTTTCTCCAGTTCACCACTCACAGTCTCGCTTAGACTATTTATTAGTCAGTAATTCTCTTTTAAAAGATATCAAGGATTCCAACATTCATCCAATTATCATTAGTGATCATGCACCAGTTTCTGTAAATATTTCTAGAGATCTACCCACACCTTCTGGCTTAACCTGGAGGTTTAACACTTCGCTGTTAAAAGATCAAGAGTTTATTCAATTCTTTAAAAAAGAGTGGGCAACCTTCTTAGAATTTAATGATACTCCGGATATTTCACCATGTGTTCTTTGGGAAACAGCAAAAGCAGTGATGAGAGGAAAAATTATTTCATTCATTCAGTCATTTTCCAATCCGCTTTATCCCTTTCGGGGTCACGGGGTTGCCGGAGCCTAACCCGGCTACTCATGGGCGAAGGCAGGGTACAATCTCTGGACTGGTCCCCAGTCTGTCGCAGGGGCAAAATTATTTCTTATTCAACAAATAAAAAACACAAATAGAAAGCAGATTTATTAGAAATAGAAAATAAAATCAAAGATCTAGAGGCTGCTTGTGCTGCTTCTGCACAAGAACACATTCTGGGAGATCTGAAAAATTTAAAGCTTCAGTTAAATGACATCATCAATAAACAAACAATTCCAAATACAAAAACTTCGACTCGAAAATTTTGATAACTCAAACAAATCGGGTAAATTTTTAGCTAATCAGCTTAAAATGAATAAAGAAAAATCAACAATTACCTCTATTATGGACCACACAGGAACTGTCACTCACGAACCGGTTAAAATCAATAAAACGTTTAAAGATTTTTATAAAAACCTATACACATCACAGGTCAATCCATCAGAGCAAAGTATTAACTCATTTCTTAATAATGTAACTCTACCCAGATTAAATGAGGATCAAAGTTCAAACTTAGACTCTCCGCTCTCATTGGCTGAACTTCATGAAGCTCTGTTGCTGATGCCCAACAACAAAGCTCCAGGGCCTGATGGCTTTCCTGCTGAGTTTTATCAAGAATTCTGGGAACAGCTGACACAAACATTTTATAAAATGGTTACATTTATCAAGGAAAGCCAATCAATGCCACCTCACATGAATTCAGCTAACATAATCCTCCTTCTCAAACCAGAAAAAGATCCCAAAATTCCTTCAAGCTATCGCCCCATTTCTCTAATCAATGCAGACGTAAAAATTATTTGCAAAGCACTCGCGCAGAGAATAGAAAAAGTCCCTCCTCGTATAATTCATCATGATCAAACTGGATTCATCAAAGGTAGACACTCAAGTGATAACGTCCACAGACTTGTTAACATAATAGATTTTGCCACTATTAAAAACCAGGAAACAACCATACTCTCATTGGATGCTGAAAAAGCATTTGACAGAGTAAACTGGAAGTTCCTCATTGCTGCCCTCCATAAGTTTGGGTTTGGGGAATCCTTCATTGATTGGATTAAAATATTATATCACAACCCAAATGCATCAGTCAGAACCAACAAACAGACTTCTGACAGGTTTTTTCTTGGAAGAGGGACCAGACAGAGTTGTCCACTCTCCCCCTCTCTTTTTGCTATATTTATTGAACCTTTGGCTGCAACAATAAGACAGCGTGAGAGCATTAAAGGAATTACAACAAAATACAGTAATCATAAAATTAGTCTTTATGCTGATGACATATTACTTTTTCTAAACAATTCACATTCCATTAGTGAAACAACAACAATTATTAATGAATTTTCCTCTATCTCAGACTACTCAATTAACTGGAACAAATCCGTTTTATTGTCACTGAATGGTAATGTTGAGCAAACAATCTCAATACCAGTCAAATCAGGAAATATCAAATATCTAGGTATTTATTTCTCCCCGAACTGGTGCAACTAAACTACACCCCATTACTGAAAAGTATACAGGATGATCTAACCCGCTGGGTCAACCTGCCTCTGTCACTCATGGGTAAGATAGCCACAGTAAAAATGAACATTTTACCCAAAGTTAATTATCTGTTCTCAATGATCCCCACACAACCACCACTAAAATGGTTCAAAACATTAGACTCTGCCATATCCAGCTTCTTATGGAACAATAAACCTGCAAGAATTAGTCTAAAAACTTTAAAATCTGGAAAAAGCTGTGGAGGCTAACTTCCACAACTATTTTCTTGCCAACAGACTGCAGTACATCTTAAGATGGTTAAAAAACAATCCAGAAACCAACCCATGGATGGATCTGGAACAGGCGTTTTGTGGAAAGATTAACTTGTCAGATCTACCATTTATCAGCCCAAAAATAAAAAATATACTGGACAGAGGATGTTCAAGATGGGTCTCAAAAACTCAGACATTTGTGAGCATTGTGATAGTAATTTACCTGACAATTACATGCATGCTCTGTGGTTCTGTACACCTGTCCAGGCTCTGGGAACAGGTATGTGCTGATTTATCAGTCTGGCTTAAGGTTTCAATCACAGCCTCACCTTCACTTTGTGTGCTGGGTGACATGAGTGCCATCAACACAGAGGGAAGTTTAGCATCTATAATCTTCATAACTCTTTGTATAGCAAAAAAGACAATTTTATTAAACTGGAAAAACAAGAAAAATATTAGTGTAAGTCATTACATGAATCTGCTATTGGATCATATCAGCTTAGAAAAAATGTCAACTAAGAGTTCAAATAACCTGGAGGGAATTCGGGCCCTCTGGTCTCCCATAACTAACGCCATAACTTAGGGGGCGGGATTCTTGGGTGTCGCCGCGCCCTGGCCGTCTGCCGGGGTTCTGGCTTGGCTCGGGGGGTGGTCCTTTTGCGTGCGCTGGGGGGGCTTGTGCAGAGCCCTGGTCCTGGGGGGTCTGCCTGCACTGGATGGGCGGCCCGTCTACACCCAGGGGCTGGTATCACTCCTCCTCTGGCCCTGAGACGGGATGGTGCAACCCTCTTGGGGCCTGCATTTGCTCCAGGAAAGTCTGGTAACTGTCCCCGACCTCCCCTCCTTCCTCATACGAACACTTATTAGGTTGGAGGAGGAGCGTGCTTGCGGAATACCTCGAGAGGCCGATTCACTTGGCAGTGGTCCCTCCTCCCATGGTCTCCGCACAGTTTCGCCCCCTTCTCTTGGTTTTAAATGCACCTTAGACACGTAGGACCCTTGGTGGGGGGGATGCTGGGACATCACTGCCAGCAAGCAGGAGATGTCCTCATAGTGCTCTACCCTCCAATTTTAATTGCACTGTAGACATTTAGGGTTCCTTGGTGAGAGGGCGATTGGACATCCCTGTAAGCATGTCCTCAGTGCCCTGCTCACCAATTTTAACTGCACCCTTTATTACACACACCCTTCAACCACAAGAAACACACCTCAACACACACACCAAATACATTACACAAGGAAGGTGGGACTACTGATCTTCTGTCCCCTACCCCATCCCCGGTGGTGGGAACAGGACCTTCAGCAGCGGCGGCCTTGTCTCTTGGGTGTCGGCCTCCTGTGCCCGGCGGCCCCCTCCCCACGCAGGGAGAGGGATCCCTCAGTCCTCTGGCAAGTCCATGAGCGGGGGATCATATTCCACCTGAGCCTGGAGGGTGTCTGTGTCCTTGTGGTGCGGGTTCTGGTCCTTACCCTCAGGTGCCGGGCCCCTTCTAAGTCACAACATAGGATAGCCTGGTCAGGCTATGTACTCCTTCGGGGACCCCCACTTCTCTTGGTCATCCCTCCTCTAGGTGGGGGTAGCTGACCCCCGCTGTGCTCTCTTCTGGATCTCCGCAACTGCCTGGAGCTTCGGTGCGGGTCTCCCTTGGGGGGCCCTGGCTTGTACCCGGGGCTGGGGTGGGGGGATGCTCAGAACTCCTGGGTGGTGGTGGGCGGCTTGTCTAGGGTGGTGGGGCTCTCGGGGGTGGGTCCCCGTGCTGGGCCACCTGGCGCCGTGGGAGGGCTGCTCTCCTGGCTGGGCTGGGCCTTGCGCTCTGCGCTTCCGTACCTCACTGCGCTCGGGTGTTGGGGGCCCGTGTGGTGGTCCTGGGGCCCTGGTCTGGGTGCTTGGCCGGGCTGCCTGGCGGGCGGATCTCCTCCGTTGACCCCACAGTATGGGTGCGGGGGCGGGCCCTGGTCGGCGCTGCTGCCTCTGCGGGGGTCTTGGTGCGGGGATGTCTGGGAGCTCTCCCTCCTTTTTTTTTCTTTTTTCTTTTCATTCCTTCCTCCACTTCAGCTTAACATAACATTCACCTGAGCACAGGCGTCAGCTCACCTTTGCACCTTCGAATGGTGTGCG
The DNA here is from genome assembly GCA_036245035.1 of Adrianichthys oophorus. Classification (NCBI taxonomy): domain Eukaryota; kingdom Metazoa; phylum Chordata; class Actinopteri; order Beloniformes; family Adrianichthyidae; genus Adrianichthys; species Adrianichthys oophorus. The sequence goes on along the minus strand of BSAI01000191.1, from coordinate 2,174,980 downwards.
TGTCAGAAGATAGTGCTTTGCATGTGTTGGTTGGTATGAACAAGTGTGTGTGTGAACTGGATGTGAACAAGTTTGCGAACACTCTTCGAGCCGGCAGGTATGTGTGTGGACAGGCCCCGCCCATTTTAGACCAACATTCACTATTTTAATGGGTATAGGCTCCAACATTTTGTTGCCTGTAGATTCGCAACTCTACTTTCCCTTTCCATTAGTCATCCTCTAAAATCTATTATCCACCGCCCCCCCCCTCCCCCTTTCTTTTTCCGTCCAGTCCAACAAAAAGAACACAAACAAAATTAATATTAATAAAGTTTCATTTAAATTACAAAAGGGGCTTATACTAACATACAATTTGTGTTCCCAATGATTTATAACCCCCCATTGTAAGAGTAAAATCTGTCTAATGCAAGAGGCTTTCAGCTCATATCTGTCTGCTCAGCTGTTGGACAGGACAAGTTAAAAAAAAAAAAAAAAAAAAACATGTTTTAAAAGTGGGAACTATCTTTCATATAAGAAGATCAGATATTTTGAAAAGGCTTTGCTGACCGGCTCGATGAGATAATTCCAGTGTGGGTCCTTAGGTTAGAGCCGAACTATGTAGACCCAAGTCTGGGTCTGCCTGTGCCGGTCCCCATTCCGGATAAAACAGGGCTGTGTCAGGAAGGGCATCCGGTGTGAGACTTTCTGCCAAACCAAATGTGTGGATCAGTTAAAGCTGATTCGTTGTGGTGACCCCTGAAGGGAAATGCCGAAAGATGACCATCTTTTTAAAAGTGTTTTTTTTACCTGGTAAGTCTGGATGTATCTTCACATTTTTAGTTGTCAGCACGGTAAAGTTTGGTTTCTATGCTAAAGTGCAGGAGATCTTAAGACACTACTGACCTCAGATGGGCCTTCACTGTGTAAACTCCTAGCTAAACACAATCAAGACGAAGTCAACAACAGCTGGTGTCTTCTCCTCATCCCGGTCACCAGTCTGGTCCTACACTGCTGGGGATCATCATATTCTACCACCAGCGTTTGCCACAGGTTAGCCTCTGTGGTTGTGTTCGTTCTGCCAGCATCAGGAGCATGTCCAAGGCGATCTTACAAGAGTTCAATGGGGTTCAGGTCTAGACGGCCTCCTCTCCCCTCCAAAATTCTGGAAGTAGCCTCTGCTAGACCTGGTTCTGTGAGGGAGAACTCCAGTCCTCGAGGTCCGGCCTCCTGCTGGTTTTCCAGAAATCCTACCTTATTTGCTGCTCATTAATTGGATCAGATGTGTTGGGCCAATAAGGAGCTTCAACGGCAGGTTGGTCAGAAGACATGTAGGACACCGGCCCTGGAGGCGTGCAGTTTGACACCCCTGGTTGGGCCCAACACTCTGTTGTGTAACTTGGTTTTACAGAGTGTCAGCCCAAAGTATCACATGCTCATTGTCTAGTCAAATGTGGCCTCCTGATCCTCAGGTCAGATTCCTACTGACCAATCAGGTACCTGGAAATCTAGCAAAGAAAGAGCATTGTCCTACCTTTTGTGCTTATATTAAGATTAGCTTATTTTAAGTCAAACCTCTAGAAAACATAGAAAGGAAAACATCTTCATCAACAATTGGTCAAGCTTTGTTTTTCCTGAAATCTTGACAAAGTCATCTCAAATTGATTTCCCACTTGAAGCTAAAAAATAGAATGATTTCAACAATAATATTGTTTCTACAAACACTTGCAGCATGTGTTTTGTTGTCTGAAGCTATTCCTGGGCATGCCTTAATTTGCCTAAACATTCTCAATGGAACTTCTCACATTGATAGCTTGCTCCGTCACAATACTGAAACACAAAAGATAACACGAGCAATACGATGGAAAACCGTATTTAGCTGCATCTTTGTCAAGCACTTCTGAAACTCAAGGTTTGAAGGACTGCGGAGGAGCATACGCACGCAGCTTCCTTCTGTTTGGAGGTAAATGAAGAGGTTTGAGAAAACAAATCTATCAAGTCTTTCATAAACAAAAGCTGTTCTCCTTGTAAATTATTTTGCTTTCAGCCTCAATCAGGTCACGTTACACATTTGCTGGTTTAATACAGTTGCATTTGTAGTGTTTTTTTAGAATGTTTGACTTTCTAAATATGTCTTTCCGATACACTCAATGTCAAGAAATCCGATTAGTCAAGTTTCATCTCAACAGAAAACCCTCTCTCCTCCAAAGGACACAACTACACAAACACGAGCATGATCTTAGGCTATCAAGTTTTAATCCAATAAAAAGAACTTAACGGTGAAAAGGAACATTTTCTTCTTTTGACATTTTGAACAGTTTGACAGCATAAGTGTTGTTTACAAAACTGGATTCTTGATCCGCTTTGTAAACTAAGACAAGTTTCACAACTCGTGACTCAAACTAACATTTCGGTGTCAATGAAAACGACACGACTTTCAGGGGAAGAGACCGTCATTTTCGACGGAACCAGAAGACCAGATCAAAAAATTCACAGGAAATGTATGAAATGAATAAAAAAAAGTGAATCTTTGTGGTGAGTTGAGTAGAAACAACCAGAAGGTAAATCTTACACCGCTTCAAAACAAGGGATCCACAGAAAGAGGCTGTTGTTGAAGTCAAAGCTGAACACTGGTATTGTATATTTCACAGACAGAGAATGAGGGTGGGTGTGAGTTGGGTTCATGTTTCTGTCAGAGTCCTCAGGCGATTTTAAACCTACTCGTTTTTTTTTTTTCTGACACACTGGAAACTCCTGTTCTTTGTTGTCTCACCCTCTCTTCATTGATCTCCTTCAAGTCCCTTTTGTCTCCTTCTGTCTTTAAAAATCCCGGTGAAAAACTGATATCCTTTATGTGCTGCAGCTTCTATATGTTCTCGGACACACCTTAAACACATACCACCGGTGACCGTGCACATGCAAAAAAATACCAGTGTGAAAACATGACCATAGAATGTGCGCCAGTGCAGGTGCACAGTTATGTATATGCATTTTTTTGGCAACGCTAATGCTGAAGAGTATGTGCTCAAACAATCTTTAACACCCACGCTCATTCAATAGCAGTTCAGGTGGAGATCGCAGCTGAAACAGACCCTACCATCCCTCCATCTGTGTAAACACATTTACTAACACGCGTAAGATGAGAGCGTGTGCTACTGCAAACTGATACGTACTTTTTTCTTTTTACCCAAGAAACACAAAAAGCTTTTTCTACCATTTCTAATAAGGTTTTTTGTGGCTGAAAGTACTTTTTTATTTTCTGTAAAAAAAAAAATGTTTGACAACATCTGTGCATGGACGCACATGAAAATGTAGATTATGAACTGCAGAAACGTACTTTTGCTTGAAACCACATTGATCTATATGCAGACTCAATCAATAAAACAAACACAACTTTTGATGCAAAATGCATTATTTTCAGGTGCAGTTAGTTATCTGGTATCTAAACAGGTTTTCTCTCACAGGTGTGTTCAAAAGTTTACATACCTGGATGGCTTTGTTTCTGAAAACATGCACACAAGCTGATACAAAGGTGGTTTGAGTGACAGCTAAAGGTAACCATCCTCACCTGAGACTCTTTTGCCTGTGGTCAATGTATGTGCACAAAAGGTCTTGGAGTTTCTGGGCTCCCAACAGAGCCTTACATCCTTCATCCAGTGCTGTTCTGACATTTCTGGATCCTGAGTCATGGGGAAAGCTAAAGAACTGTCAAAAGATCTACGGGAAAAGGTAACTGTACTGTACAAAACAGGACATATGGCCTATGCTGAAAATAACACTATTCCTACTGTGAAACACGGAGGTGTATCACTGATGGTTTGGGGATGTGTGAGCTAAAAAAGCCACAGGAACTTAGTCAAAATTGATCGCAAGATGAATGCAGCACGTTATCAGAAGATACTGGAGGAAAACTTTCACTCTTTCAGAGGCTGTGTATGGGACTGGAGTCTCAGTCTTCTGACCTCAGTATTTTTGAGTCTCTCTGGGGAGATCTCAAACTGGAAGGTCAAGCAAGACAGCCCAAAATTTTAAAGGAACTTGACATTTTCTGTCAAGAAGAATGGACTGCTTTAGCATTACAGAAAATAAAGAACCTCGTCCACAACGACTACAAGAGACTTCAAGCTGTTATTGATGCAAAAGGAGGCGATACAAGGTATTAAGAACTGAGGAATGCAAACCTTTGAACAGGGTCATTTGGTAAGTTTCTGTTGTCTTTATGATATAAAAAGTGTTAGCACTGTTAGTAAACAACAAATTGCTTCATCCAACCACTGGGTTAGGGACTTGGTTTGTTTCTAAGCTTGATGGCAGATTTTGTGCATTTAAGCGATTGTCTACACATTTATTCTGTTACATCTACATTCTTTGGAGGAATTGGCCTGCTGCTTCGCCGTCCATGCGCTCCTCGTTGGCCAAGGCATTCCTCTGAAACTCCTGCATGGAGAAAAACACGGTGGGTCAAAACCTCAACGATTCAGATTTATGAAGGATTTTCAGACTGACACAGATTTACAACAATGCAACATTAAACATAACTAGGTCGACAGTCAAAGTACAAAAAAAAAGGAGATGCGGATCTGTGTGCACCTAATGAAGCCACATGAAAGCAAACCATCTGACCAAGCTTTAATATCTGTGACAGGACCAAAGAAGGCTTTAAGAGCCAGAGAAAAGTCTGAAGCTAACCTTTGATGAATGTCTGTGTCATGAAGTGACAGCACGACAAAATAAAAGCTTTTTTCATTTTGATGCTTATCTTGAAACTAAAAGGGGGCCTGTGCAACAGGAACTGGAACATTAGGGGGCAGACATTACTCTGCATGCAAAATACACTATAGAACAAATGTGTAGATCTGTGGTAAAACGGCAAAATACAAACACATTTTTGATGCTGTTATTGTTCAGTCTCATTACCGCAGTGCTTGGGATGAGGGGCGTGACACTTTTAGCTGCTTTCTTGTTCAACAGATTTTCTAAAAATTTTATTCTTATGATGTTAGAGTACAGGAAGCTCAGAAGCCAAAGGCCACTGAGCCTCGCCCTCAATGCTCCCATTCAACATTCTTTTTAATGCATCCTTTGGTCTCGTGTGTCTTTCCTTAAAGATCCACTCTGATGAAAAGGCTGTTTTTGGTGTCCATACATGTTCTTATGTCATGTTTCTGGTGATGGAGGACAAGAAAATTTTCTTTCCGTGGTTTGTGTCTATATGATAAATCAACAGGAGGAAAGAAGTTCTAATCGACTAGTTTTGTAATCATGTTGTGGCTTTTAAGCCATGTGACCTCACATGTCACATTGTCTACAGCATGTTTTTTTATATTTTAAACAGGTGAGCAGTTGTAGTAGTGCACATTTAGTTATTTTAACATGTAGTTGTTCAAAAATGCAGTTGTTATTTAAACATAACTTTTCTCTTACGGTAAGCCGTAAAATTTTAACCTTTTAATAAAACCTCCGTGGCCAGCACGCAGCGTGATTACTAATGCTGCTTTGCGGCCATCTGATGAGCTCACACTTGCATTTAGGCGGCCACGCTGTGACATTTTGGGATATGTGACCGTAGTCCAAAAGTCGCCACGAGTGTGTGAATGTGTGTGTGTGGGTAATTAGTACTGTGACTGTAAAGCACCATAGAAGTATACGCCGTTTACCATTCGATGTCTTACCCTGAATTGTCTGAGCCTCTCCATTCTTTCCTGCAGAAACTTTTCTTGGCTGGAGTTCAGTTCTTCTATGTGAGCCTGCCATTGCCTCTCCTTTTCCTAAAACAGTTTAAGGATGAATTTATTTAAAAATCTGAATCTTTGATTGTCATGCAGCACTTGTCAAAAAAACCACATCAAACACAAAGCAAAATGGATTTGATGCCCATCTCTACAATGGGTGAGTAGCCTAATGATGTTTTTTAGGCATGATAAACCAAAAAAGTTCAAGTTTGAAGCATCATCTGGAGGGTATGAAAGTTTTTTAAGCAAAAAACAATTACAATTCCTTTCCTTGTGTTTCAATGAAACCCTTAGTAAACCGACGCCTTTTTGCAGGTTTTTACGAAAAAATGAAACCAGAGCTGTCATGGTCAGAAAGACATCTCTGCCTGTTGTGGGAATCAGGGTTTGATTCCTAAAAATGTAGGGATCTATGAAAAAAAAAAAAACTTGATGATGCATCATATAAAAACATACCATCATTCGTTTTTGCAGCTGCAGTTTGAACACATACACAGAGGATCATACAGAAAACGCCCACTTTCTTTAAACACTTACCCTAAGTAAAATTTCCAGTCCTCTGTAGGACTGTTAGGATGATGCAAACATCCCCTGATGCAGAGACATAACAGTACATGTATTGTGTTAAAGCTACATCCCAGGATCTGCTGTCGGTCATTGTCTGACCGCAAAATGAATTCACGTCTTTGTGTCTATTGATGGAAACACAGTTAGAACAGAAAAGTAAATAAAAGTCGACACGGGATGAGTGTAACCCGGTTTGTGTAAGCATGTACCATCTGTTTTAAAGATCATTTTCTAGTTGTTGTATTCTTGTAAGACATGCTCAAGTAATAGCTTATGCCTCAGTCACAAATGCAACTGCGATGGGGAGGCGTCGGCACAATCTTCAAGATTGAATGTAGACGGAGGTCATCAGGCATCAGTCAGTCAGGGATGACGCCAACAGCTGGGCGGCCACAGTACAGTAGCTCGCCAACTGGCAGCAGCTCTGATTGCACGACGTGTAAATATCTACGGACAGCAACCGTCCAAATTGCCACGCGGTAGCCCGGGGGCATATAAAAAGTGGGCCATTCTGCACCACTGGTCATTCACAGCTCAGATTTTAAGCACACATTAGAATCTTGCCTATTTACACACTTTTAGACAACATGCCACAATGTTCTGTCTTCTTCGTATTCTTCTCGGCATCAATCGGAACTCATCAATGTCAAGAGGAGTTTTATGCAGCATCAATGCCATCTCCCCATTTGGTGATGTCAGCATGGGGGGGGGGGGGGCATGCTGGAGGGTGGCAGTGTGAAATCAGCCGATCATCAGAGGATTTTGGGAAACTTGGAGACCTTCCTATCAGTCAGTTATTGCACTGCTGCCTTCCTGCCACACCCGCCTGTCTCTGGACTGTCACCACACAACCTCAAAATGTGCCTGTGCGGCCACTGACCCATGTCAAACAAAATCATCCCCTCACTGTAAAATTGTAATTGTTTCTTTAAACCTCACAAACCTCTTTGAACATGCAAATGCTGCCTCCCAAAATCATATACTGGCACACGGCCGCATGCTGAATTTGCTGAAAAAGTTGCATTTAGGTTGCCGGCTGTGGCATTTTGGGATACATGACAATTGTCTTTTCCTTGATGGGAGCTGTGGGTTTTCGCGTTGTCCTGGCCCACAGAGGGTTGTAGAGAGGAGCGGGAGTATCCTTAAAAAAGTACAGGTGTGTCTTGGAGTTCCCTTGAGTCTCACACTGTCTAATATTCTTAATTCCTAACAGGCTGCACGAAAGGAGTGCACACTCATCAGTTGAACATCACTAATGGAAGTCCTTGTGTAGTTTGCAGGATTTGGGGGGGTTAAAAAAAAGGAAGAAAAGCCGTACGACTTACCTAACTCCCCCTTGCTCATTGAGTCAGTGTTTGGTACGAGCTATCACTCGCAAAATGCCCATAGAAAAATGTGTATGAACATTTTCGCTCTACGGGTCATTGAGCGGTCCACGTCCTTATTATTTATGCGGGTCGCCTGTGTCCCTCGTACAGGTTTGCCTGCAGTCAGACCATATCCACCGATGAGGGTAGTTGTGACCAAGGCTTTACAAACAACTAGGGTGAGGCGTAAGGACACCGTACGGCAGCATCGCCCGTACTTCACAAGTGCATGCAACTTACATTAGCTTTACAAATACTTCACGACACAATATTGATCAGAATTCAATGAAGGCATACCACAGTGCTGATTTGTGATGTTACAAGTTTTAGCAAGTTGTCTGCTTTTCCGTTTGATTCCTTTGGGATGGTTTGATAACGCCCTACAACGGACTGACGACCTGTTCCAGGGTGTACCCCGCCTTCGTCCAACAATAGCTAGGTTGGCTCCAGCAGCCCCTTGACCCCAAAAGGGACTCAGTGGGATTAGCAGATAAATGGATGGATGGTTTGGATGTTTTGCTGTTGGTTGCCTCATTGATGGAGACGGCGATGGTCCCAAACCTTCACATCTACATTTTCTACTTTAACTTTGCGGTTGTTTGAAATTTGAACCAAAATGTGACCCCCTGGCAGCCCTTAAAACCGTGGGGTTGCTTTTCCTCAAAAACCCAGTAGATGCCATAAGAAAAGTGGAAATACAAGCAGACCTTAACCAAACTAGTACTTTCTTTGATGGCTGAAATGGTCAGTCAGTCAAAGAAAGAAAAGTAGTCAAACACTTGAAGCATTACTTTCAGTCAGTTTGAGGATGTGTGACTGCACGCAAAAAGCAAACAGCTTGAAATGGACTTTCACTAATGGATTAATACACCACATCAATGATTTTGTGTCTCAGACCAGTTACAACATGACTGAGAGCCAGCGTGCAAATGAACGCAGTTCATCAACTTGGAAATAAACAGTCTGGAGAGAGTGTTTACAGAGTCTGCAGATGGAAATGAGAACAGATGCAGCCATTTGGTTTTGCATGAAAACTTGTGAGGTGAAAAAAAATCAAAGAACTTCAAGGTTTGGTTTGGAAGACACATGTGTGAAGCAGAGAGAGGTGCTGCCTGCAGCTGTTTTTGAAGCGAACTGCTATTGGAATATTCGACAAAATCCAAATGGTCGATTTTGAAGCCATTGCTATCAATGCAAGACGAGGCAGATCTTCAACCAAAGAATACCGGGAAAAATGTGAAGAAGAAAAACATGAACAATTAGGCTGTCAAAGTAAATTTAGACTCACCGTTTAACACAAAAGAACATCAATATTTCATAACGCTAAAGGTTTGGTAAAGAAAAAAAAAGGTCTCCTGTTTGTATCTGAGTTTTAGTGTAGACGTGACTCATTGAAGAAGATCATTTCTCCAAGTTCATGAAGCAACCATCCACATCATCCATCAGGTCATTCAACAGAGTTTTTCCTTCAGAATAAAAGCACACAGTCAGAGACCTGAAAGTAAGGAGATTTAATCAAACACACACCGTACTTTCAAACCCCCACTTGGTCTTTGTAAACATTGCAGTGTTGGCAGTTGTAGCGTTAACTTTACTAATGTGATAACTAGCATGTCTGCAACACGGTGCTGCTGTTCTCTGTTTGTACTCACCGAGGAAGTAATGGCAAAATGCGCCAGTATGAGGTATCATGTGACTTACATTATGTCAGAGGTAAATATGACCGATTAAATGTAGTGCCCGGGTAGTCTCAGCTTTTTGATGAAAGTCTACATTCATCCGACATGTCATTTTTGGGTAAAGGAAATCCGATCATTCTGTCTGCACTTTTGGAAAAATTTGATTACTTAAGAAATCAGCAAATATTTGGATGTCTAGTGTGCACGTAAACTGGCTAAATGTATCCCTGTTCTGTGGCTCACCTGTCTGAACCCTGGTCAGCTCTGTAAAGCCTTTGCCAAAACTGTGCTTACTGCTTTAAACACCATTGCCTCAAAGCCAGAGGGCCCTGATTCAAATCCAGGTTGTCTTTTCAATGTGGAGTTTGCAAATTTGCCGTGCACTGCCTGTGTTTTAACTTGGCGATTCTGAATTGCCCCTCAGGTGTGAGTCTGTCTTTGTGATGGATTGAAAGTGGTTAGCCCCGCCCTCACCTTGAAGTAGCTGGCATTGGCTCTCGGATCCCCCATGACCACGCACGGGAGAAAATGGATGGATGGACTGTATACAATACAATCAAATAAGGATTTGATTATCCTGTGATTTCGTAGGTTCTCTCACAGATTTTCATCTTCACTGTAATAAGACAAAATTCATTCATTCATTTTCCAAGCCGCTTTATCCCTTTCGGGGTCACGGGGTTGCCGGAGCCTAACCCGGCTACTCATGGGCGAAGGCAGGGGACACCCCTGAACTGGTCGCCAGTCTGTCGCAGGGGCCACAATCACACACCCATACATACCTAGGGACAATTTAGAGTGACCAATTAACCTGTGAAGCATGTTTTTGGACGGTGGGAGGAAGCCGGAGTACCCGGAGAAAACCCACGCATGCACGGGGAGAACATGCAAACTCCACACAGAAAGGTCCCCCAGCCAGGACTTGAACCGGGAACCTTCTTGCTGTGAGGCAAGAGCACTAACCACTGCGCCACCGTGCAGCCCATAAGACAAAATGTTAAAAAAAATAAATAAAACACATTGCATGATTTACTGCTGCAAGTTAGTATTTGAACACCTGAGAAAATCAATGGTAATATTTGGCACAGCAGCCTTTGTTTGTGATTACACAGGTCAAATGTTTCCTGTAGTTTTTCGCCAGGTTTGCACACACTGGTGGAGGGATTCTGGCCCACTCCTCCATACAGATCTTCTCTAGATCAGTCAGGTTTCTGGGCTTTCGCTAAGAAACAGATTTTTTATTGGGTTTAGGTCTGGAGATTGGCTAGGCCACTCCAGAACCTTGATATGATTCTTACTGAGCCAATCCTTGGTTCTCCTGGATGTGTGCTTCAGGTCATTTTCATGTTGGAAGACCCAACCACGGCCCATCTTCAAAGCCCTAACTGAGTAAAGGAGGTTGTTCCCCAAAATATCACAATACATGGCCCTTGTCATCCTCTCCTTAGTACAGTGCAGTCGTTCTGTCCCATGTGCAGAACCCCCCCCAACACGATGCTACCACCCCCATGCTTTACAGTAGGGATGATGTTCCTGGGATGGTAATCATCATTCTTCTTCCTCATGGAATTCAGACCAGAAAGTTCTATTTTGGTTTCATCCAATCACATGACTTTCTCCCATGACAGAATCATTCAAATGGTCATTAGTAAACTAAAGACGGGCCTAGACATATGTGGTTTAAGCAGGAGAACCTTCTGTACCATGCGTGATTTCAAACCATAACGTCTTAGTGCATTACCAACAGTAACCTTAGAAACGGTGGTCCCTGCTCTTCTCAGGTCATCGACCTGCTCCTCTCGTAGAGTTCTGGGCTGATTCCTCACCTCTCTTAGGATCATCAAGACCCCGTGAGGTGAGATCTTGAATGGAGGCCCAGTCCGAGGGAGATTGACAGTCATGTTTAGCTTCTTCCATTTTTTAATAATTGTTCCAACAGTGGATCTCTTTTCACCAAGCTGCTTGGCAATTGCCCTGTTGCCCTCTCTGGTGTGTTTGGACAGCTCTTTGGTCTTGGCCATGTTAGTGATTGGAGTCTGATTCCTTGTATATGGTGGACAGGTGTCTTTATGAAGCTAACCACCTTAAACAGGCATTTCTAATTTAGAATCATCTGTGCAGTGGAGGTGGACTTTTTAAAGGTGGACTAACAGGTCTGAATTTCAGTTGATAGACAGGTGTTCAAAGACTTCTATGCAGCAGAAGCATACAAATGCGTTATTTAAAAAAAATGATACAAAGTGATCTCAAGGTTTTTAGATCATGTCTCTCACACAATCCGTTCTCACTCCCAGGTCGTCACTTTTTGACACTTTGGGTGTCCCCAACTAGTCCCCAAGCCAGCTCATCCAATTAAATCAAGGCTCCCCAACCTACAGGCCGCAAACCGGTACCCTAACCCTAACCATAACCCAGTAACCTAACCTTAACCCTAGATGCAGACCGGGCTAGGATACTGGATGTGTCCCGAGGTTGGATCCGCGTCCGGTACCGTGTTGTTTGGTCCGCATCTGGTACCTCGTTGACAAAACGATCAGACCCCTGATTTAATTGGACGAGCCAGAGCATCAAAAAGCGACAAGATCCCAGGATGGGTGATGACAGGCGGAGAAAACCGACAAAACTGGGAAGGAAGAGGCCGACCACAGAAGCAGAGTGGGGGTGAAATCATGGCAACACTTTTGGCTCATACGGTAAATCTTGGCCTCGCTATGGCTGGGGCTGGTGAGCAGGAATTTATCTACCATATTTTACAGTTTGCATTAATTGTTATGAGAGGCGCCTTAGCAGTGGTGCAAACTTTACTAATTTGGTGAGAAATGCACCAAAGCCACTGAGAAAAACTGTAACCGAATTTGTCATGTTATGGGCGTCTCACTGTAAACATAAAATGACATCATGGTCAAGCTTAAGCCTTAACAAATCAACATCAACCAGCCCAAAAAACTTAACACTATTGTGTATCAAATCTTTGCTTTTACTGAACATTTTATGTTATTATTCACTTTAAAGTTATTTATTTCACCTCAAGTTTTACTGCTAGAGTGATAACCATAACAGGGCAGCAGGATCATGTTTACCCGAAGGCTAAAAATGAGCAGTAACAAATCCCTGGAGTTAGTTTACGTCTTCATGCAGTGGATTTTAGCATCACTAATAACTGCCTGTTTTCCAGGATTTTTCCTTCACTGGACCGAATCTTCTTTGTATGAAAGCAACAAGAACAATTATTCAATCTCATGGTAATCATTTCATAAGAAATTAGTTAATAAATGTTCCTACTAGAAATCTGTGCACATCTTAAGTAATCTTCTCTGTGCTCAAGCATCTGAAATGAATGTTTAATGAAACGTTTCATTTGCAGGTAACGTATCTCTAGATTTCATCTGGCCCAGATGTTTCCCTCGTGCTAAAGTTGTATAGTGTTAACAGCAAACGTTTCAGGTCAGATTTGGCGGTCGCAAAGGAAAATGCGTGTGTGTCTTTGGAACCAACAAAAGATTACTTCTATTTTGATCTATAGAAACATGAAAAGGAAGTTTGCAAAGAAAAAGATGGATAGATGGGTGGATAGAGAGAGAGAAATAGATAGATACTAGTTACAAAACCAGTTACACCCAAAAAAAGACAGATAAAAAGTGTTTACCAAAGTTGATGAATTTGCATCAAGCGGCACTATCTCCCGGTAGGTTTCTTTAAACTCAGCTCAACCTGCCAGTTGTTTTGTCTGCACTCTATAGACTTTGGTCCCCTCTCACTCATTCCAGTCCATTTGAGCTATTTCTTAACATCATGATTTTCTTAAGCCTTTTTTATTACACAGTATCCATATATGTAATGAAATACTATTTTACCTTTGGCAAAAAAAAAAAACACACATTTAAAAAAAAAAATTAATTGTTTTCCTACCCAGAAGTAAGATAATTCGATCTCTGAGGCACTGCCTTTCTCTCCTTGTGGATGCCACCCATTTAATGATGTCATCCTAGAGTAGGCCTCAGCAGCGTATCCACACAGTAATGCAGTTACGACAATAATACAAGAGCGTCTTTACGCAACATGTGTTGAAATGTAGCATTAGCTCGTGCATGATATGCTTACACAGCATAATTTCATCTAGTTGTATGATTTACTTAGGGGTCTGGCCTCTTCTGCAAGTCTGATTGTAGGAATTGCGCCAATTGTCCATGCAATTCCATGCTAAAATGTAAGTGATTTGTGGAGAAAGTGTGTGTTTGTTAGCCTGGGGGGAGTGCCGGCGATGCAGACGTTTCCTGGAGGGGCTGTTCTCACTGGTCTACGTCACAATGTGTGCATGATGGCTCTTTAACTCTTTCTTAACGTCATCTTCCACCAATCAACAACTCTGACTTTCAACAACAAAGAATCCAACCCTAACACCATCAAGCTCTCCTCCACATCTGTTTAAGGCTTAAAATATCTGAAAAGCTGGAAAAACTATACCGTTAAGCGCGAGTCTAAATGCAAGATTTTTAGCCAAACATCTGTAGTAAATATCACCATGTGTACAAACATGCCCTCAAAAGCTCATGGTTTGCTTTATTTGGTCAAATCCAGTGAAATGAACCCAGCAGCAAGCCTGTTATGTTCAGGCTTGAAAGAGATGACCTGAAACAGCGACTGAATGACTGTCCCATTCACTCAAAGGCAAAACAGTCCAACCTCACTGCACAACACAACTTGAAGTATTGAAATGTTATTGAATTTGCAGATAAACTCATTCTTATGACAACTCTAGAGGTGGTGCACATTTCAGGCAAACAAAAAGGGGCGTGGCCGTTTGATTGACAAGCACCAGCATGCATCCGGCCTGACCTGGGTACGTTTGTGTGTGCGTGCATATGACAGGGGTTAGAGCTGAGTGGAAATGACATTCCACACTAAAGTGAGCCTGATCGTCCTCTCTGAGGGTAACTGTTGTCATCGGCAGCTCCTGTCCCTCGCTGACCTGACACACACTTGTCAAACATGAGGCGTCAGCTTCCACAGCTGCTTTGGTGCACGCCTGCATTCCATGTCCATAAGGTTGACCATCTGTTCTGGGAAAATTGCATCCTGGGAGTTATTTAGATGAATCTTCTGTATAAAAAAATAACCCAATGTATTTCTGCTGCTGCTGTGTGTGCATGTGTGCGTGCAGTTCAAAAAATCTGATAAGCCTGGAGCTCTTGACAGGAGGCCAGAGTTGCATTTCCATGGAAATTAATCAGATTTTCCCCCCAGCTATGAAAGAAGCTTTGACAGAAAATGAAAACTCATTGATCGAGTGTTGCTCTGGTGCCTGTCTGCTTGATTGTTCAACTCTTTCCATTACCCTGATTGTAGCAGGCCACTCCAATGAAACACTCAACCTGAACTCTATTTAATGCGGAAATGTCCGGGCAGAAGAAGGATCTAATAACAGAAATACATTTAAAAACTTTGTTTTATGGGATGTATTTTTCACAAAATATAACCTTGAGAAGAATTCCTTTTTTTCATTGATTGAATTGGTTGTTGGTGTCAGACATGCTGGTCTGAGTATTTCAGAAACTGCTGATCCAATAGGATTTTCACCCACAACCATCTCCTCTTGTCAGAGGAGAATGACCAGACTGGTTCCAGCTGATAGAAAGGCAACAGTAACTCAAATAACCACTGGTTACAACCGAGGTCTGCAGAACATCTCTGAACACACAACATTAATGCAGACGGGTTACAGCAGCAGAAGAACACACAGAGTACCACTCCTGACAGCTAAGAACAAGAAACTGAGACTGTAATTCACACAAGATCACCAAAACTGGACCAAAGAAGATTGGAAAGACTTCTGGTCTGATGGGTCTCCATTTCTGCTGCTACACTTTGGGCCCCTTACTATCAATGGAAAAAAAGCAAAAAAGCTACAGTCTACCTGAGTATTGATCCTGACCATGTCCATCCCTTTATGACCACAGTGTACCATCTTCTGATGGTTACTTCCAGCTCTTTAAGGCACTGTGTCATAAAGCTGGAATCATGTCAGACTGGTTTCTAGAACATGACAATGAGTTCACTGGACTCTAATGACCTCCACAGTCCCCAGATCTCAACCCAGTAGATCACCTTTGGGACGTGGTGGAATGAGGGATCGGCATCATGGATGTGCAGCCGACAAATCTGCTGCAACTGTGTGATGCTGTCATGTCAGTTTGGACCAAACTCTCTGGAATGTTTCCAGAACTTTATTGGATCGATGCCACCAAGGATTAAGGCAATCTGGTACTGGCATGGTGTACCTGACAGTGTTTGGTAAGTTACTTCTAAAAAGTCATTGATTACTTAGTTACTGGATCAAAATTGTAATTAAATTACTTTACTCATTACCCATTTGAAAAATGTTGACCCCTTAATTCTATTCAAATAACAGAAACGTGAAGTTCTCATTGGTTTCCAGCCACGAATGAACTTTCTTTTGCTCAAAACAAGGATCAATCATGTTTTCAATGCAGGAGCTCCACTACAACCCTCAGGGCTTGGCCCCAAAAGTGTTAGTGTGACTCTGTAAGCACGAATGCTGCTTTTATCCAGCCGTATTCGGATTAAAGCATGCCGCTAATATTCGATTATTATCTCACAATGAAAACTTGATTTCTCTATCGGGCCAGATCTCTCAGGTGTTCTAATCAGAGCCAGGATAATCGGTCATTCCATCAATTGGCTTCAGTTTTCGCTGTTTGGCTGTTGAGTTCAGCCAGTGTGTGTGAGGCAGGATGACCTCAGGACCAAGAGGCGTGAGTGGCTAATGCCGAGCTGATGTCGTTTACTTTTGGCTTGGAGCTGCAGACGTACAGACTGGTGGAGTGTGTCCCGCTTCATTTATTCACCTTCTTGCTCTCCTCTATTGCCCGGCGTCGGTCTTGTTCTTGCGTCTCCCGTTCCAACCGCCTAAGAACCTGGAAAACACACGCAAAGCTGCAAATTCCTGCATCCTCTGTGCCATTTCCTTCTTTAGGACTGGCACCTCTCCCGTTTCTCTTACCCTTCTCTTCTTTTTGTCTCTCAAGTAAACCTCCAGAGCAGCCAATCCCTCTGTGGTTTCTTCCGTTGTGCTCTCTGATGTCCCCAGAAAGGCGTAGTCTTCCTCTTTACATAAGCTCCTCATGGACTACAACCAGAAAAGCAGTTCATGTCAGGAACCTTTGTGGATTTCTTTCTCTAAAAGGTCCAGAGGTCTGAAGGACACCTCCTGTGCACTGAGGAACGCCTGCACCTCTTCCAGGCGTGATGCTGAGCTGTCATCCTATATAACTTCAACATTATCATTGACTAGAAGGAATTCTCAAATTCAGTTTGCCTTTGTACCGAGCTCCCATGAGCAGATCTTTGGGACGTCTCTAAAAAAGAAGTCATCTGGAGTAATACTCTACACTCTGAACTTGAAGCATTTCAATGTTTTCAGAGTACACAGTAAGTCATGAGGCCAGACGTGCATCTTCTACTCAGATCTGACTAAATGTGATTTAAAAAAAGAAATAGTTAGAGGGAACTGTAGGCAAGAAGAAGCGATGCTCAGTCTTACGCCGGGTTTGGTGGAGTTGTTTCAAAGCCACAAAGAGGATGAAGAATTCAGTGGGTTTAGTGATAGAAAGTAAAGATTTAAAGATATTTAAAGATTGAAAGAATTTAGCTGACTTGTTAGCATGTTCTTTATGCTATGATTATCGGAATAAGTGTTCTGTTGTGATAATAGAATAGATTCTTCCAATGTTTCATGAAGCTAAATTTGCATCAGTGTTACAGTAGTGAAGCGTGCAGATATTCATATTGTTATTTTTGTCCATTATGATTTGTCTTTAAAAATGAAATGCTCGTTCTGGCTATTGGATTTTATTAAATTAATTTTTCTCAAAAGTGTGACGTCTGCTCCAGTGAAAAAAATGGTACTCGTTTGAATAAGAGCATTTTAACCCTTCAACACCGGAGCTGACATTCTATCAACGACTGTAACTCTTCAATTGTTTACGCAATTCCAGCTCATTCTGAAGCGGAGAAAAGCAGCTTTGCGCTGATATGCAACACTTTACAACTTTATCGCTGGGATACGTTCCATAAATAACACGTGATAGGAGGAATCCGCAAAGTAGGATAACAGATGTTTAAGGTTTTAAAACTCCTCACTACACACCTTTATGTTAAACTTTCAAAGTTCAAACCTTCATAGAAAAAAACTCTAATTTTATTGCATGAATATGAAGATCTGCTCACAGTTGACTTATTTAACTCTGACAAGCTGCAATTTCTTTGTATAGAAATACGGCACAGCAGAGATTGATTGACAAGATCAACCAATCAGGATGCAAAACACAATGCACTGTTGAAAAAAAGCACGCAAAATCTGCAAAACACCAAGACCGCCAAAGAAGAACCTCATTATAGCGAGGAAACACTGTAGTTGTCGCACACAATGTAAACCAGCTAACGCTCATGAGAAAAAACAGCTGTGCGCTACAATGGAACTTTCTCTTGCTTTCATATCAGTGCAAAGCCACCTTTCTCTATGTCGACTGGGTTTGTAGAGTTGTGTTGTTAACTGCTTACACCATCTATAATCAACTCATCAGAATCTGGAAACTCCTGATCCAGACAGTGGTGAAAATCCCAGGAACAGCTATAAACACCGAGCAAGGGAAATCTCAACGACCATGATCAGGCAGCTTTGATTCGCACTGTCAAGAAACATGTAATAGACTGGTAATGTGTTAATAATGAATTATTTTAGGGTTTTCCTTGTAAATGTGGACATTTGAGATGTTGAACATCAAACATAACATAAATCACAAAGGACAGGGAAAAGAAAACTTCTGATATGTTTAAAGAAAATTACGAAATCCTAATGCTAACGTTACAACAAAAAAACCTCTTGTAAACACGTCACTGCAATGACTGGAAGGTTCATTGGATTGTTGTCTTAGATCCTAGAAGGCCGAGGTCATTTTTTGGAGAAAGCTACTATGAAAATGAACTTGATTTCAGGCAACTTTTTCACTAACAGTCACACTTTCTGTAGATGTTACTCACCTTTGACATGGGGATCCGCTGAAACTGTTTCATGTGACTCATCTTCACTGAGGATGGAAGCGCTGGACCAGAGAAAAAGACGTTTGCATTTTAAAAAGCAGATGGAGCTAAAACTTCTTTTTAGAAAGGTTTCCTCACCTATCGGTCATGAGTTGTGTCGTCTCCACTTCAGTGGGTCTAGTTTGGTTGATCAATACTTGATCCGTCTTCAGCTCCAACAGGGATGTCCTGGGCTGGGCCTGAGTCCGGGAGGTTCTGAGCAGTGATGGCACGCTGCTCCATTCTGAGCCTTTTCCACAGTGCAGTGACAGAAGTGCCACCCTTCTACTAATAAAAACTCAAGGTCGAAATACGACAATCAAAACAAACGGCTGCCTGTGACAGTCTGCCATGATGGTTTGTTTCATTCTTTTCCATTATCCTCCAAAAATGATTAAATCAGACATGTCAATCAGGTGAATAAAGCTTTGATTGTTGTAAAATTCATCAAACTCCTGTGATCTAAGATAATTCTGCTGCTGCTGCTGTGAATCATTTTCACATTCACCGCTCTGCTAACATCATCACATTAAAACTCACACCAGGGGGAAATGTGTGTTTATATAAAGACTTTGTTAAAATATAATAACACAGGATAAACTTCACACTGCTACATTTAGTTCTCTTCTGATCCATTTTTCTCAGATAGGCTGCTTTGTTTGACTTTTGAAAAGCTTCACCTGAACTCTAATTCAAACCATTGATTGTACATGAGAACTGGACTGAGGGAAAGCCTCCTCCCCCGGCGTTCCAAACAGGAAGTACCCACTGGTTCCAAGAAGCCAAAATACTCAGTCTTTCAGAATAACCAGTCTTGCTCTGAAACATTTTTAACATGTTCCTAATAATCTTATTTTATTTTTCAGATTTTTTTATTCAAGTTATAAACCGACCAAACAGATGCCTCAATAAAAGTATGTGGTCTAATGCTGAACGTTGGACAGATTCTCCTGAACCATCTTCCTACACGCTCACTTTTGATTGGTAAAATTTTGACTCAAACTGACTTGGACCAATCACCGCCCACTGACAATTTCTAGTTCTAACATGGCGGCTTCTGTACTGTGAAAAAATGGCGACTTAACTGACTTCATTTGGTTGGAGTCGAAAGTAAACCCTTTTTATTCTATATTTTGATGTCTTGAAACCCAAGAGTTACTTCCCATTTGGAGTGTGCGGCAGGGTGTGTGCGTCACTCAGTTCTATTCTAATTTATTGTCAATGAGTCTAAGCTATCAAAACTTTTTAACCAAAACGTGTATCCATTTTACCCATAATTCCACTGACAAACAGAAAGAAGAGCCTGTTTTTACCTTAGTCAATCTTTTCAAAGAAAACTGCATTTATAGAAAAGCATCAAACAGAATTTGTTGGAGAAGAAAAACACACTACAACCACAAAGAAAGAAAGAAAGAAAAAAGATGAAACCATAAGTGAGCAGCTTTTACTGAAGATATAAGTCTAAAAAAATCCCTGATCCAATGTTACATTTTTGCTGTATTGTCCAAATATTTAAAGAAGACATCTCGAATGTTGTTTCTGCAGTACAGGAGCATCTTAGTAGGACTTCATGAAACTGTGAAACCACGTAGCTCCACATTGGTGAGGACAGTTGTGTGTGGTCACTTAGTGAACTGGACCTGACTTGATGTCCGCCTTAGATGAACTTCTATTCTTCAGATAAAAAGAAACCTCTTAGGTCAAGCATATAGATCTTTTAAAACTTTGGGGTTATATTCTAAAAATAACCTGCGATAGGTGAAATCTGTATTACAGATGATTAAGACTGTATTCAAACTGGACACACTTGGTTGACTTCAGGTGAACCAGAGTTCGTTTCCCCATATTATCTGTAACAAATCTTCATTCTGAATACACCCAAGTGGACTGAGGTTCAGCTCGGCTTCTCAGTCTGAGTACAATCCGTTCTCGGAGCAGAATAACTGGACCGAAACAGCCGCTGTAGCCGCTAGAGCAGGAATTACGCAACAGATGAGCTGCGAACAAATATAAATCAACGGTTGTTGTGTTATCAGACAGGAAAAAAATGGCACAACTGCATACTTGTTATAATGTTTGTTTTATACCGCTAAAAACGCTTCTTACGTGCTATTCTGTGTCTCGTTAAGCGACACATGCCTGGCACTGCTGTGGCGTCATCCTAAAAACTACCAGAATCCTCGTAAAACCAATGCCACAACACCGCAACGAAGAGACACAGCAACTCACTGAAATGTGGTTGGATGGATGCAGACTCATTAAAACAACTTCTAACGTGATACGCATTGAGTCTCACTGTTTTACCGACAGTCTATATGTCAAAAAAACGTATCACCCTACCTTCTTAGCTGTTGTTTTGCAGTAGCCACTTGCAGCATGCCTCCAACCTACTAAAGTAGCAGTAAAAACTTGCTTGAATCTGTGAAATATCCCACAAAGATTCCAAACCACAGGATTTCTATAGTTTCTTCTTCGGTTGTCCCGCCAGTAGAATTTCTGGCCAATAAATGAAGAGAGCATTCATTTTTATTTTGCTCGTTTCGAAGGTTCAGGACTCGATCAGGACCAAATTAAGCAGACTCGGTCCAGATTAACGGACTTTTCCAGCCTGAGTACACCCCTAAGGCCGGAAAACCCCTTAAAGTCTCTTATTGTAGAATAAAAACAAAGCTCTGATCGCGATAAAAGATTTTTGCAGATTTAAAGACCTGGACATATCTGTAAAAGAGACGCGGCACGGATGAGATTGACTGACAAGGTCTCCAGCCAATCAGGATGCGGAACCCAATACGCTGATAAAAGACAAAGCACGCAAAATTGCACCCAAAAAAATCAGCAGGACCATGAAAAGTCAAATGTTACTCAACAGTTCTCTGAAAATTACATTTATCCTGTTTGATAGATTTTTTTTCGTTGTTTGAGACTTCAACAATTAGAAAGGATTGTGCTTTTTTACACGCAGCAAGATGTGTACAGCAGTAAAAGAGAGAAACGATGACCCTTTTTGCTAAAACGTGCTAATGTATGTGTTAGTATTGACATATCCTGTAATGTAATCTATCCAGCAGACAGCAGTGTTGTAATTGCAGTAGACTTTTGGAATGACTCAATCCCTTGACCTCAATCACCTCAATCTCTCTGAGGGCAGGATGAGTATGAGGCTGATTTTTTTGTATGCTGTATACACAAGCCTTAGCTTAATGTCCCCCTAAATCTGGAAAAGAGCCAAATCCGTAATCCCCAATTATCCCAACATGCATGTCTTTGGGGTGTGGGTTAAAATAGGAGAAACCAGTGCAGAGCATGGTTAGATCCCGGACACACACGTCTGTCAACGGAAATCCAAACACAACGGTTTTTGTTTGTCACTCTCTGCCACAGCAACACTGTTTATTTTTACTGTCAGTAGATTCAAAATGACTTGTGAGTGTTGAAGGGCTGCCCTTTTTAATACATTTTAAAAAGGAAAGTGTTACAATGTTTTTAACTCAGGTAAGCACAGCTCAATCTCATTGTTCATTGTTTTAGCCCAGAATGACCTGTTTTTGTGTCCAACTAGTGCAAATAATTATATTAAGGCCAATACGTTTGTGAATACAAAGAGACAGATGCATTTTAAGAGGTTTACATACAGATAAACTGTATCAAACAAGATGAGAGACACACAAACACGTCCAATCTGACATTGCTCTTGACCCCAAAATGACCTGTGTTCCTCCTCTTCCTTGACTCTTGGTATGAAGCTGCCGTTAGGGTAAAACCTGACATGAAGGTGCTTTTTTTTGCTCATGAGTCTCCACAGATCCATCTGTTCTGTGTCCTATCTTACATTTCAAAATATGAAGACACTTTGCATGCTGTAAGACTCATTCCGATCACGTTTGATCTATTTTCCAAATGTTCCCAGTGGTCTTTTAACTATGCCAAAAAAAATGCTTTACATGTGTTGGCCTGTAAGCATGAGTGTGCGTGTGAACTGCAGCTGTGTTGTGTACATGTTGACATGTTTGTATGTGAAGATTTTTGGAGCCAACAGATATGTTTGTAACATTTGAGTGTGTGTGTGGACACGCCCCACCCTTTAGACCAACATCTACACATGGCGGTAATGATGAAGACCCTCCTGCAACTTGCTGCTTTGTAACTCACCCCGCGGTCTTCTGGAATTATCCTCTGACTTCCTTAACCCCCTTTTTCTCCCCTCTCTTTTGTACCCTTATCCTCCATCTCTAAAATCCCACTCTCTCCTTTTTCCCTCTTTTATTCCGTTTGGTCCAACGTAACAAATACAAACATCATTAATATAAATAAAATGAAAAAGAAATCCCCTCTGAGTTGTGGGAAGGACTGTAGGCACAGAGCAAACCCGCCCTCTCTTCCCGTCATCCATCTGTTCACTCTGTCCTGCTAACCTACAGTCCTTCTCACCCCCAGCTGTACAGTTGTGATCCAGATCCC
>BSAI01000191.1:2106378-2152092 GCA_036245035.1 Adrianichthys oophorus | reverse complement strand
TAATCGTCTATGAGTGAATGCATCAGAATGGAGTGGAGCAGGGAGCTTGTGGCCCAGTGTATTTTCTGCATCATCAATGAGATTTTTTTTTTAAAAGTGCATTTTTTTGTTTGCTCCTGATTCACAATGATTTCAATTAAAAAAAAAAATCAGAATGCAATTTTGAGCATAATTTCGTTAATATGTCCTCCATCATCAGAACAATGACACCAGAACCCTTTTCAAAACACCAAAAACATCCTTGGGTCTTTAATTCCTTGCTTTCTAATGCTAAAAACATACAATTGTATTTAAACGACAAAACATTTGTTTTCATTTACTGTTAAAAAAGAAAACAAGTTTATCTCTTCAGCATCTTTGACCCCACACTTCTCTATGAAGTGAAAGGCTTTCAAACTGGTGACCAGACAAACATGATAAAGGAGAACCAGGATGACAAGCATGACAGTTGTACTGAGGTGGTTGTAGGGTCAGGCGGACCTGGGAGCGCTCCTTTTGAAGGCAGCCACTGTACCCACCCCCAACTTTATTACAGCGGAGACGACCTTTGGTCCCCCTGTGACCTTAAAAAGAGGGAAAAATTAAAATGACACTACTCACCTAAAAGTCTTCATTTGACCTTTTCCCTGAGGGAGAGGAGAGCTGCAGCTGACCATTTGACCAACCATGATCTCTCAATGTCAAAGCAAAAGTCTAAAGGACATCATTTACATTAAGGCCAGTTGTGACTAAGACTTCATCCTTACAAAAATGTTAAAACATTTCTGCACCAGCTTGTATAGAAATGTGCTCCAACATCAACGTTCAGTGAGTAAGACAATGATGTCGTCTCTAAATTTGATTAAAACTTGCTCAGCATGAACCTTCATTTTATGGTAAAGTCACACTGAAATTCTTTTGTCTTACAGTTTCTTTACATTTTTCCTCTTCACCCTGCTGAGATGTGTTGTGTCGCTTTGCTCCCCAGGGTTTGGATACTTGTGGTTTATTGTTTTCTGTTAGACACATATATAGACATACTTTGAAATAAAATACCTGTGTAATTGTTTACGTCTTGCAGGACTTGCGAACATACAAAAGCATGTTACTACCAGCTAGTTTGCTGTTTGTACAGACGGGACTGTATATGTAGAACTGGAATGAGTGACTAACCTTCTAGAAAATGACTTACTTCTGGCTCCAACCAAATGAAGTCAATTCGGTCGCCATTTTCCCAGAGCAACATGTCCGTCACCAAGTTGGAACCAGATGCTGTCGGTAAGCTGCGATTGGTCCATCTCGGTCTACATTTCTATGGCAACCACTCTCTATCAGCAGCGAGCTTGTTAGAACGCCACACCGCTTCCACTGAACGCGGATCAGGAGAATCTGTCAATCAAACGCTTAGAACGTTTGACAAAAGGCCACCTACGTTTATTGAGGCATCTGATTGGTCAGTTTGTGACCTGAACAACTTGAGGTTAAGAAAAAAAATAGCATGAAAAAATGAGGATTATCAAGTATCAGAGTAAGAATAGTTATTCTGAAAAATTATGGCTATTTATTTCTTTATCAAAGTCTCTGGGATTTTGGCTTTTTTGGGACCCAGCGGGCACTTCCATACAGACAATGGTACGGACTTAATGAAATGTGTTAACTCTATATGACAGATCAATCTTAACACCAAAGCTTCAGCTCGAGTGTTGACGTTTGTGCGACTGCAACAACTCTTCAACCATTTATGGAATTAACGGGAATCCAGGGAATTTTGAAGCGGAAAAAAGAAGCTTTGCGTTGATGAGCAACAACTTACCGCATTGAAGTGTTTACGCAATCATCAACAATCTGCTGATTCACGTTGATTGCATCAAAGGCCAAAGAATTACAGTAGATCAAAGTGTTATTTAGGTGTCAGCGGTGACATCTCTGGTGTTAGAAGGTTGAGGAGAAGAAGTAAAGTGTTTGGGTAACCAAGCATATGTGCCTGTTTTAATCACAAGCCAGATGGCGTGTGATGTATGATTGGTATTTGCATCACTGTAGATGTTCAGAGACTGTGATCTCTGCCTCCAACCAGATTTACTTTACATGCTTCCCCACGTGTCAAACGGGAGGATGTTCTGGTTTTAGAGGTCAGAGAGTTCTCAGTGATGACTAGTGAGGGTTGGGGGTTTTCAGGGAATTTACACCCACTCCTAAAGCTAGGAGGCCTGTCCCAAACAAAGTGAAACTGGACACATGTTTCTCTGAAATGTTCCAACACTACTTCGATGAATATTTTGTTGACTTGGCTTAATAAGATAAGGAAATCAACACAGAAAATGAAAAATTCCCTCAGAAAAAGCCCAGTCTCCAATTGGGAGGGGCACAACGGCTCAATTAGCATAAAGAACTGGATTCCACTGTTCAGAAAGTCCCACTCTGATCGTATTCTGAACTATTTTCAAAGTGTTATTTTAATGAAGGATTCAGCTGTTTTTAGCCAAAATCCAAAACCGAAGCTTCTTGATATATGTCCACTCATGAGAAAGTGCCACAAGAACCGATAACTATTTTCATCATGGTGGGTTTTTAAACCATACATTCATTGAACATCTTTAATGGAACTAAAACTCACTCTTGTTTAGTTTCCATGTGTCACAGTGCAAAAACGTGACAGAATTTTATAAGGTTTTTCACTATCAAACCCTTTTTGTGACTGAAATGCTAAATTAAATGTAACGTTCCAGGAACAGGGATGTGCTGCAGATGTTTTTCATCAAGAATTAATGTATTTGGGTTTATATGAAAAACTAATTTAGTTGATTCCAAGTGAAAGTTTTGTATATTTTCTGGCATTTATCCTGGAAGCCCTGGTTCATGTCACGGTAAACATCTCTCAGTACATCAATCATTTTCAATTTAAAGTCAACACAATTGTAATGTTTGTTGTGGAAATCTGGAAGACTACGACACCCTAAAATAAATATATCTGTTTTATCCCTTTTGGGGTCATGGGGCTGCCGGGGCCTCGCCTGGCTAGGGTGCTAACCTCTGCGCCACCGTGCAGCTCGCATCAGAAATAGCAGCTCCAATTCCCCATAAAAAAACAAGTAAATACATTTACGAGGATAAAGTCATCACTTTATAAGAAAGAAGTTGGAATTTTATAAGAATAAAGTCGTAAATACATTTGACACTTTTTCTCATTATTTGACTTTATTTTTGAATGTTTGTACTCATAATATTAGGACTTTATTCTTGTAATGAACAACTTCTTTCTCATAATTGTACATCTTTCTTATTTTATTGATTTATTTTTATGGCGGCCCTTACACTCTGTTTTTATGACTGACAATACATTTGATAAAACTTGTTTTTTTCCACAATGTTCAAGGCGAATTCACACCAGGAATCTGTAAGGAACTGCACTGAAACTCACTGGTTTGGTTAGTTGGAATAGTTCGTTCTCTCTGTGTAAGTGCAGACATGGGTACTGTAGTCCATGCAGCGACTGACAGTTTGCTGGTTTATTGTCCATCAACAAATGTGAGCAGGCATACTGTAAAAACTTTATTTATTTTTGAAACAAATATGTATTTCAAAAAATGATTTATGAGTTTTTTATTTAGAGATACAGTGGTCCCTCACTGTAACGCGGTTTACCTTTCAAAGTCTTGTTGTTTCGCAGTCTTTCTGCGCAATTTTGCTTTTGCGTGCCTTTTTTTTTTTCTTTTTTTTTTTTAACGGCGCTCTCTGTTCTGCGTCTTGATTAACTTAACTGGAAAGCTGTCAGTCAGTGTCTTCTGTGACGTGTGTCCTGCTCAGACACGTCCAGCTTTCCAAACAGATCCTTGATTTCATTCTAGAAAAATCCTGGACTTAGTTTGAAATGAAGGTTTGAACTTTGATAGTTTAAACAAGAGAAAAGTGTGAAAATGTTCACGTCTGAAAAATGTGTACAAAGTTATTTGTTGGAGAAGAAAAACCCACTACAACGTGTGCCCCGAAATAAACGAGGTAATACTACCTTGTTTTTACTCTTAACAAATGAAACTACTTTAACCACTCTGTCTCTATTTTTTTTTACCTTTCTAAAAGCATTTTTAGCTCAGACATTGTTGGATGATAAAAATGCTGTACCAATATTCTATATTTACACTAACTGTAGAAATCTTCCTGATGTGTCTGGTGGTCTAATCTCTATGATTGATGCTGCCGTTGCTGTGTGAACTGAAGCTGAATGAATGCCTTTTTCTGCTGTGATCCATCCGTCCAGAGACCCACGTTGTCATTTTGTGTTACTCAGAGATAAACACAAAGTTTTTATGACCAATACTGGGGCACCCGAGCTATGAGAGAGTCCGGCGAGGTGCTATTTACAGCCCCCGGGTTATGGCTCCACTTTATCAGGGCCTCAAATAACATTATGTCAGAGACTTGTGGGAACAGGGGTATTTGGACGAGAGCGCAGCGTCTGTGCAGAAGCCGAGCCCTGACGTTCCCTCTGCGTGTCTTGTGTGAGGCGGGCAAACCACGTGGGAAAAAGTCCCCTCACGAAGGGCTTAATCCAGCAAATATGAACTCGAGGTTTTTCATGTTTGACAGGTTCTCAGCAGAGATTTAAAAACAACAGGCTCATCAATCTCCAGGTTTCTCTGAGGTAAAACACAAGACGCGCTTGGGGTGATGAAGGCGGGCCCTCGTCAAAACAGTGTCATGGAGTTCTCACTGTAGGTGAATCAGCACTAATACTATACTATATAAATATTCATTTTAAAGAAACCGGAGCAGAAAAAGGTGTTAAAATGATTAACATTGCTTTTCAAGAGGAAATACCCAGTAAAAGTCATAAATTCAAAAATGAAATGACAGCTGCCACTCATAATTATTGCATCCATACAAAATTACTCGATATTTTTGGAGTAATGTTTGTTTTTTTTAACAAAGTGGGAGTTCTTGAGGCTAAAATGAAAACAGTTGTTTTGAAAATAGGTCAAAATGTGGAATCCGTGTACCCATGCTGTGAAGATCCAAAATGTCTGAACTAAAAAAAAAGATCCTGCATAAAAAAGCTCAAACATAAAATACAAAACACAATGTATGAAAAATCCAAACATGTTTTTTTCCTTCAAAGCTTAAAAAACAACCACCCCCCCGAAAAAAAAAGAAAAGGGTTTTTTTGGTCATTGTTGACAGTTTGATGACATCAAGCCTGTAAACCCACTCCCATGAAAGTGGCGTTTTGGACATTTTGTTTATGTATTCTTCTGATCATTGAGGATACAGATAGAGAGAAATGAAAATCCAATTTTATTTCTGAGTATATATTCAAACCGTTGTATATTAGCAGCAGATGAAAGAATTCCATTTGAAGATCGTATTTGTGCTGTAGAAAATACACTAATCTTCCTGCTACGCCCCATTCCCATTCATCCACTTACGGACGAATAGATCCATGGACGTTTCTCCAGGATTGCTCGCCATTGTTGTTGCGTTGGAGGTGTGAGGGGTTTTAGGCTAGCGGGGGAGCGTGTAAACAGAGAGCTCTCAGCTATGAGGAGGGGAATGGGGGGCGGGGTTGCTCCTTAGCAACAGACCCGCCCACAAATCAGAGGTGAATTTTTCAAGAACTCCTGCTGCTCTGCAGAAACTATGTCCCAGAAAACACTTTACAACAAATACAAAAATGATTGGAGCAGATATTGGGAGAAAATGCGTTTCTAACATTGACCTCTGTCTTTTAAAGTTTCCCTTTCATCGTAGAAATAGGGTTAACTGTGGACAGAATGATCACAACAACAACAGACCTTCACATTAGCAAGTCAATGTTTTTGTCCATGAGGCTGTTTGTGCTTTAATTTAAATAAAACCAAGACTTTGACGTGTTTAATAAACTTCCGAAATACACAAAGTGGAAGCAAACAGGTACCGGGACTTTGTTTGTCACTAACTTAATGGACATTGTTAACTGAGTTGTTGAAAGTCATGAAAGACTGGAAACATCGGTGACATTTCTTAGTTTAATGTCACACGAGGAAAAGCCTAATAGAATAATACATTCAGCTCTTTAACAGGAATCAGTCAACTTAAGTTAAATAATTACTCAGATAAAACAATTCTTCCAAGCATTGTGCTTCCGTCATTCAGAGATCGGCGAGAAATCCAGCCGTTTGACTTGTCAGCAGTTTCTTGACACGCGTGGCTCCTTTCAGAGGCTCCACAACCCCAAACCATGAATTATTCATAAAATATAAACTCATTCTGGACACGACGGAGCTTCAAGACATCGTCAGCCTTCTGAAAAAAGACCTTCAGTATTCAAAGCTACTCTAGAACCACAGCGGGGTTCTACAAGGCTTTACTTCTCACCAAAACTTTGACATCTGGTTCCAGTTCACTATAATTATCACAGAAACACCTGGAAGAAGACTTTTATATTAACATATCAAAAGAAAATGAAATGAAGGTTTTTACATGAAATACTGGATCCCACCTGAAAACACACCAATAGAAATGAAAACCAATATGTAATGCATTCATTTCTAAAGCCCCACTCTGATAGAAATGGGGTTTTTGTTGTTTTTAAGACCACAAACTCACTGCTCCGCTCCATTCTGATGCATCTACTGGCAGACAAGCGTACACAAGACTTTAAAAGGAAAGTTTGTGCAATTATTATGCAAAAGAAATATTCAATTTAAACATTTTTTGATGTTTTATGGAGGAAAAGCATGAAGAATATCTGGACAGGACAACAGCTGGGACTTGAACCAGGAACCTTCTTGCTGTGAGGCAAAAGTGCTAACCACTGCCCCACCGTGCAGCCCTCGTTTCAACCATTACCCTCATTTTACCCCTGTTACCCTCATTTCAATCTTGTCACAGCATCCTTTTCATTAAAAATCATCCTACATTAATTTCTCAGCTCATTACAGATATGCGTTAGAACAAATATTGTACAATAAATGCTGACATTCTTAAAGGAAAACATGCCAAACGTGCCTGTGTGTTAATGGGAAAGGAGTTTCACTTCAGAAATAAATAACGCAAGAGAAGTCTCACAGGTTCCACCCTGTTTCAGATCTCATACTGTATGAATTGGTCTACAAGGGCAGCTTTTATACTCTCCAGTGGGATCTTTTTGAATGACAACCAGGGAGTGGAGACAGACTGAAGATGGATCTTGGTCGCTCCTTTGTTATGCAACAGCTGCATAAAAGTGCTTTAGAATCGCGGCTCTGTTGTTTGCCGTCTCAGGTCATGACCTCTGCACTCTTTCAACACGGAGCCGACTGTAAAGCAGTCGAGATGAGAACCAGCATCTTCAAATCGGACCCTTGGCTCTCACACTCTCTAGATGACGTAATATGAGCCCTTAAACCTGGTGGAGCAGTTTCAGTATCTGAGTATTTGGTTCACAGGCTGAGTGGGACGTTGGCCTCTGCAGGGTGACAGAAGGTTCTCTCAGAGATAGAACGTGCAGAAGGAACTCAGAATAGAGCTGGAGCTCTTCTCCTTTCAAGGATATCATTCTATTGGTTTGAATTCTGGCAAACTGCCACTCATCTTAGTGAGACGAGTCTGCTGGGAAGGAGACCTCCTGTCTTTGATGAAGAAAAGGGAAGGTCAGACAAGTGGCAGGCTATGGATTGATGGATGAGCGTTCCCCTTGATGGACTGGTGACCTGTCCAGGGTGTACCTCGCCTTTGCTTGACAGTTGCTAGGATAGGCTCCAGCAACCATGTGACCCCTGACAGGGATTCAGTGGATTTAGAAAATAGATGGATAGATAAATAAATACAGGCCGTTTCAAATGATGATGCAAATATGTTGCTATGATTTTTCTAAATACTTCGTACAAAAACTGGCAGCTTAATTCTCTAGTCTCTTACCCTTAAGAGTAAATATTAAATGTTATTGAACAAACCTCCTGTGGATAACAGTATTTTGTTCAAAATTCAAACCCTTCAGATGCACTGTTCCACATTGTTCAGAGGTCTTTTTCACACCTTCAGGGACCCTAAAGGAGCCAACCAGCTCTGTCTCCATGATTCTAGCCCAAACCATGACTCCACCACCTCCTTGCTGACATTACAGCCTTGTTGGGACATGGTGGCCATCCACCAACCACCCACTACTCTATCCATCTGGACCATCCAGGGTTGCACGGTATTTTAGCAGCTTCTCTTTTAATCCGATGCATTTGTCTGGCAGAAACCGTCCTCATTCTGCCTTTAACTGCAACTGCTCTGAATCAGACCCAAATCTCTTAATAGTACCGTGATCGCGCTCAAGATTTTGTGTAATATGCAAGGTTTTAATACTATGTCAGCTTTTCCTCAGCAGAGATCCTTTTTCTTTCCCGTATTGCTTGAAAATGTTGGTCCGTTTAATAATGTAGAACGTCTTTCTTTCAAAGGTTTTTTTTTCCTTTAATTAAACTCACCTGGTAAACTAATGATCACAGGTGTCTGAGATTGATGTCAGTGATCCAAAGAGTCCAGAGACACAAAATCAGGCTTGAGTTTCACTGAAAAACAAAGAATTTGATCTTTTTGACACTTAAGTCCAACTTGCATAATCCTTTGGAACATACTCTTTACATTCATATAGATTTTTGACGGGTTCATAGACGTTTCAAGTTTAAAAGCAAGCTTATGCTAGACTACAGTGCTGAACAGGAATCTAACCAATACAAGCAACAGATGTGTCATAGTTTGTCTAGAAACCTCTTGACCTGCATCCAGCATGTTTCCACGTCGATTTTCTCTGACTTTTCTGCTGGGGGAGCCTTTTGGCATGTGAAAGGTTGTAGCTCATAAATCTGATGGGGTTTTTTTTTTTTTACATTGAGCCTTCTGGTAAAACCTGTCCATATGACAGATTCGACTGCTCAATGATCCCTCTCATATCTCTTCCCAGTAAACTTTGTGTTTTTTCCAGTTGCAGAGACCCGTGATCAAAATCTAAATGAATACCTTGAAATAATACACTTGGAGGAGATTTACATTTTGCAGCAAAGTTTATTAGATTAGATAGGCTTTATGTCTGGATTCGCATCAGTCCATTTTACTTGGCTTTGACAGTTCAAAGTTGCACACAAAGCCAGACTTCATAAAGGGAAAACTAGGGAGTGTATATTTGTGTTTGAGTGTGTGTACACACACCCTTCCTGCAGTAAGAGCTCACTATGACAGAAACAATGTTTCCTATATAGTCAGTGTGCTCTGAGAACAGAGCAAACACACATGCTCAGGCCAAGTGGGTGGTCAATGGTGCCTTTAGCTCCAGATGTTCAATCTGCTGCATAGCTACCTTCACACCTCACAGCATTTCACCTGCCAATCATCCTGGTGATTATTAACATCTCATTTCCTGAGGTTTTTTTCTTCAATTGTCCTAAATGTTTATCCACATCGGGAAGCTCTCACCCTCCGTCATTTCCACATGCTTCCTATTCTTGCTTCATTTCATGTCTTAATGTGGTGCGGTCTCTTACAACCACTGCCAACGTCAACAGCAACTGTGGTGCTGCACTTAAATCCCTTAAGACTTTGAGCTTTTTTTCCACCTTCAGCTCTGGTCTTTGGCAGCTGCTCTGTTTTCTTTTGCCTTTCAGTGTCAGTGACTTAAAAAACAGCTCAGTAGGAAGAAAACACTGCAATGATTAGACAGTCCTCAATAACTGTGAAGCATAGTAACCTTTAAACGTGGCAGAGGTCGTCAAAGTTTTGTCTGCTTGCTTGGAAGCGGTTCAGCACCAAGGTAACAATTAGGTACAACCAGGGTAACCCGAATGGGCTTTATTTAGCGTTGGAATCAGAACCATCTGTTAAAGGCTAAAGGTTTTTTAACAGGTTGTAGGCGACATAAAAGGTGACATTCCAAGCCAGCGGCAAAACTAGAATATTTTGGGGGGTGGGGGCAGGCAAGAGTTTGGAAGGGTGTCAAATGAAAACAGCAGAAAGGAAGGCCATTACGAAGGCCATTACGAAATAAAAACATAAATGTAAGAATATGTCAAATTTGTCAATTCAGGGGCTCAAAATTCCTTTAAAAACATTGCTTTTGTTGCTTTCCCAATGCTTGAATACGCTTGTATTGATAATCTCTTAATCTTTGTCATGATATGATACTAATATTGACTCCAAAAATGTAGGGCAACATGTGCTCCCCCGTAGCTGTGCCCCTGTTTGAAACCTTTTCATTAATGATAATGTTTCTTTCTCATACACGGGCTTGTCTTTAACATAATGCATTGCCAATCCTTCCTCAGCATTTCAAGAAGTTTAGGAAATGCGAAAAATTATCGTAATCTACTAAGAAAACCAAGTTTGAAGCCTTTATGGTTTCGATCTCCAAAAATAAACCAGACCATAATGTTACGGTAGCCTTCCATACCCAACGAACAAACCCAAAGCATGTGTAGGTGTCAAGTAAGGACAGAGGAATAACGTCTTGGCAATAAGTATGTCGTCTTTAAATGTACATCACTCAAGGAAATGAAGCAGAAAGGTAAAAATCCTCTTTCATGGGGTAATCCTAGATCTTAATTTGTTTATCCAACATGAAATACGATTTTAAAGGGTTTTAACTTTATTGTCTGCAGTTGTAAAAATGTCATTCCATTTTTTTCCCACTCGCCAAAACAATAGAGATAATTATAGCTGTTTGGCTGCCCCTGTGCTCACCTTTGACATAATCCCTAAGTAATACTGCCTAAAGCTAGATACGTCACCCATTTTTAAACTTGTGATTTATGCTTTTTTGGAACAACCTCCAGAAATAAAAACTACTGAAAAGCTGTCGCCCACAAACATGTTTCCAAACTCTACTTATCGTTGTGTCCAGCCGGACAAAATGGTTTTTAATCATGAAAACAAAATGATTGTACTTGTGTATGTGTGGCCCTTGTACTAGTATTTATACTTGTACTATTGTACTAGTCTCTTTCTTTATAATTAATTCAACTGTGTCCGGTACAATCAAGTAAACCCAAAGCCTTTTAAATGTAAGCACACATCTAGTCAACTCATTGGAAGTGTTGCTTATCTGCTTTCCTCAGTAGCCTGACAAGTGTTAATCTGCTTTCATAAAAGGGGATTATCACTCCTGATCCAGGCTCTGAGTGAGCATTTCCCTAAAACGGCTTTACTATTTTGTGAAATCCCTGGGTCACTTGAAGCAACAGTCTTTCTTGATCTATTCCAGCCTCTCCCCAATGGTGCCTCGTTGTGCAACTAACCCCACCTGCACAGACGGGCTGTTGCATCACTTGTGTGACTGAAAAGATCACCATCCCCATGGTAAAAGACGAGGATAATAGGAATAAATACAGTGGCTTTTGAGAACCATGATGGATTTTAAATACACCATCAAGTGAGTGGATAAAAGTAGGAATTGTTACTTAATGTCACTGCCGTCATTGGATAATAGACAAAGGATTGTGTTGTATATACTGTAAAAGCTGATAACCCTTTGAGACTGGAGATTTGAGCTGTGGATTAATACTTAGGTGGCCATCCA
This sequence comes from Adrianichthys oophorus, assembly GCA_036245035.1. Taxonomy (NCBI): domain Eukaryota; kingdom Metazoa; phylum Chordata; class Actinopteri; order Beloniformes; family Adrianichthyidae; genus Adrianichthys; species Adrianichthys oophorus. The sequence continues at coordinate 2,140,604 of BSAI01000191.1, read as the reverse complement.
AACTGTTTGATGAATCAAGATCAACAAAATTCAACCCAGAGTCTTTCTGTTTAATCTAAACATGTCTTAATGGTTGCTTTGGCTTTGTCTGTACTTTCACTGAATGAATGAAAATTAAAATAATATGTATTTAGACACCAAAATGTAAATGTTTTATCTAGAACAGGAGGTCAGAATCAGAAAAACAAAACAGATCAAAACACAAAGATTTTGAAACAAGAAAACAATGTTTCTCACTTTAATCAATGTCACGCTCTAGTTTTTCTGTAACTTCCTTCTTAACGTTAGCAGTAGACACATTTTAATGTCACTGTTGCTTTAGAGAAGCATCACCAACATTTGACTTTAAAGTTTTATTTACCTCCGGTGACAGTAGTTGTTTGCGTTGTTTATACGAAATTTATGACACCCACCCACAAAATGCAGAGTGTAGCTCGCTTGGGTTGTCATGAAAAGATTTGTTCATCCATGGACTTTTCAAAGTTTTTAACAGGAATCAAGCGCTTCTGTTGTAACACCATGTTGGTTGTGTATTTGAGCACTTATAAATGTACCCGCCTTTGCCCAACAGTAGCCGGGAAGGGTTCAGGAAACTCTGCTGCCCTGAAAGGGACACGGCAGGTTAAGAAAATATATGGAAGTTCATGAGAACGGATCCACCATACTGGATGTGCTTTCTACCCGCTGTCAATGAAAACGTCACGTGCCAAAAGTTGAGGACCTCATATAGTGTCTGTACCATTGATTTAACATTGAAACTGGCGAAGAGGCCAGTCGCATGATTGAACCTTTAATCACTTTTAAATCCTTACCCAAGGTTTCTTTAATTTGTCAGATTTAACTTAAGTAGACAAAAGACACAAAAATACTAGAATGACTGAACAAAAAATAAAAAATATTTTTCTGCCCCTTGTTGTGCCCTTGCTCTCTTTTTCTTCTCATTCATCACTTTTTTTATCGTCTTTTGTAGTTCCTTTTATTCTGTTCTTTTTTTTGTACTTTTGGAAGTGTAGCAACATTTTTTTTTTTTTACTTTCTCTTTGCTTTTTTTCCCATCTGGTTCATTGCAGCTTTTTTCTTTTGGAAGTTTCTGCTAGCCAACTTGCTGTTGGTGGCATATTCTATTGCTGCAGGTTTACGGGGGAGGATGAAACACTTTCACATAGGTGGTCTTATGCCATCTCGATTATATTTTTTTCTTTTATTATGACATATTCAAATAATGATAGCCATGAAAATGATTTTTGAAATATAAAAAAAAGTCTTCAGCTCAGGGCCCCAGGCAATCGCCTACCTTTGTCTTATCGTAAGTCCGCCCCTGTTGTTTGTATGAGATAGACTTAGTCTAGTTTACCTCCTGAAACTGCAGAGTTGTGATTTGACTTGAAAGAAATATTGTAATTAGTAAGTCAAATTCTTAGAGCTTAATACATAAAGTAGGTCCGTTCAAATATGAACTTCCAATTTGCTGTGTGAAATTGTTTGCGTTTTTGCTCACCAAATCTTCCACAAGTCAGTGCTAATAAAACAGACGATGGTGACCTCATTGTCATTGACTGGCTGAAGTATCACTGGTTCAGAGGACCAGCAGCATCAATCCTGGGCTGGACAGAAGCTCAGGATAACAAATGTTTGTTCCACCCTCATTAGCCCTACTGTGGTGCCCTTGAGCAAGGCCGTTGACCCCAATTGCTCTGATGGAACTCCAGAGTGGCCACAGGTGTGTCTGTCTTATTTTAAGAAGCTCCGAGGCAGTGTGTGAAACTGCACGTGAACAGTGTTAAACAGAATTCCTAAGATGACTTGAAATAATTTTTAAAAATGTAACAACAGTGGGTCCTATGTTACCACAGGCATATAACATGATGCCAGTCGATGCACGTGTGTTCCTGATTGGTTGGTGTAAAGACTATTTTTATGCGATTCACATTCCATTAACTTTTTACAATCCAAAAGAGCATCAGTGTCACCAAACCGGCTTAAGGCCAGCTTTTGTATAAAACACAGTCATCCTGAGCTGTCAATTTCCATGCAAGTGACGAATGCACATGCATGTCACGACTTTGGGAATTAGGTGTAACTCATGTATGGCTTTTCTTGTTCAGGCACTTGCTGTTTGTCAGGTCTAGATCCTAAAAAGAGTTTTGCAGAAGACATTGGTTGTTCAATCAGGCTGCTTCAAGGAACCCTGGTAGTTGGTGAAAAGATAGTCTTGCAGTAACACCAGGGTAGTGAGTTCTTTTTAGGGTTAAAAAAAAAAAAAAACCTCTATGAGTATGGATGGAGTGTGAGGGATCGAAGAGCCAACTCGTTTTGGGATTTTGTGCTCAGAACTCCATGTGTTGCTTTGCAAGTTTTTAAAGTCAGTTTTGGGGGGCTTGGGTTACAAAGCTAGTATCAGGTAGTGACAATCCTGTGTGAACACCACATGCTAAAAGTGCATGAATGCCCGTTTAGAGCTGTCTTGAACGTAACACACATGTTTACATATCATGACACCATACAAAGATCCAGTTTTCCTTGCTTGCTCAGGGGTTTCCTAGAGGTGACTCACCAAGGAGTGTATGGCAGCCATAACTTGACCAATGGACTATAGCTGGACTGACCTGGAAGGAGCTTTACAAGCTCTAAGTCTTGTAGGCTCACCATCTGCAGGAGGGACCGCAGGCTTTAGTTATAACAGGAACCTGAAGGCAGAGGTTTTGCTGTTTCAATTCCCAGCTAATAAATCATTGCTTTCTACCATCCATCTTCTGGACTTGCCACAGGACCACACAAACACACTCACACATATAGGGACATTTTAAAATAATCAATTACTCCATGAAGTAGGGTTTGGAACTGTTGGGGGTTGCTGGAGTCCCCATAGAAATCCCACACATTCACAAAAAGAACATGCAAAGCCTACACTGAAAGGTCCTGGTTTGGATTTCAATTAGGGGCCTCTTGCTGTGAGGCAAGTGTGCTAACCACTACACTGCCATCCAGCCCCTAATTGGTCATGCGTCAGAGGATACTGCTTGGGTACTACTAAGTATATCTGAAATGTTGGATGGCCACCATGTCCCAACAAGGCTGTAATGTTGTTCTTTCTTTCACACTTTTAAGGCATAATACCTCATGCTGTTTGTGTTTGGTTTTCACGTTAGTTTCACACTAAGAGAGTACAACTGATGTGCAAGCATACAAACTCACTAGAATCATGGCCAACCAGTTTTCTCTCTCATTGTATTAACAGCATCAGACTAACACTCCATCTGTGATGTAACTGAAGTGTAAAAAATCTGATCGGGAAGCAAAATAAATGACCATTGATTCACCACCTAATTAGTTATTGCCGTTGGGCTATATCTGTTAAACTGTGTACACGGAACATGCCGTTGGGTCCTAGCCATAGTTACATTTGTAAAAACCAGTTCAGGGAAGGAGGGTTTCAATTTTAGCACGACTGAGCTGTTGCACTCAGAGCAAGAAGCTACATAAAGAGACAATGTTGGATCTGCTGGCAAAAGCAGATATTTACTGGGGCAAGAAGAGGTTTTATCTCCCTCTGTCGAATTTCTTTTTTCTATGTAAACCTCAAATGAATGAGCTCAAACCAATGGAAGCTGTTTTCTGCACCAAAAAGAATATGAAATTTATGAAAGACAACCTATCCACATCAAGACTGGCATGGGTGTATCATTTATTAATGACAACTGTAGACAGGTATATGTTTTCCTGTGCCATTCTGCTTTAAATCCTCTATTTATACACCTTTGTAAAGCATTAATGTTTATGTGGCCAAGATGGCAGATGGCACCCACTAAAATACAAAACTAGTTACAAATCAGTCTTTTATCTGGTCATGTGACCACACCACGGGACCTCACCCAAACTCCATCCCTCGTTTAGTCGTATTTCAGATTTATGGGTCAGTTTTTTGGTTTTTTTTGTCAGCTTGACGATAGCTCTAAATACCGTATGCAGTTTTTTTAAATAAGAAGGTTAGAAGCCATTTGAATGAACAAAACAACAAAACAGCAGATCAACATTGTTTGAGACAAAGGGTTGCCAATGTTAAAGTCTAATAAAAGACAAACAAAAATCCAAACTTGGTTCTTTTGAAAGAGTTTGTATTTGGCCTTCGCCCTGAGGGAGCCATGCTCACAGCCCGATATGACCCTTGACCCCCAACCCCCCAATCCAGCCCGTTCATGTCAGATTGGAAGTGGGAAGTCTTTGGTTTCTTCACTACTCACTACATAGCGCACCATGTAGTGCATTTGCCATTTTGTTGAGCTGTCTGAATCTACAATTCCAAATTCAGTGCCCTAGAAATTTCCCAGAATCCTCCAAGGAACCAGTGTGCATCGATGCCTACTAGATTAACGAATATAAACCACAATTCATTGCATTTGAGCAATATTTGGGAAAAAATGTATTTTAATGTGTTTTCTTTTGTAAACCATCCAAGTATTCATTTTCAGGGCACAGTGGATTCATTCATTGTCTTTGTAAAATGCTCGTATTTATTAGGTTTTTACTTTGTGAATTGGTGGCGTCATAGTTGCCGTTTAAGAAATAAAAAGTAGTGAGTTTGGTGTGCAAATTTCCTCTAAAAGCCAGGGCACTAGATAGTCCCACACTTTTTTGGGATGACCCGGTCATGGATTTGAGCTGACTGCTAATGCGCAACACCATTCAGATTCGAAATAGTTCACGATTAAATTATTTCCACTTTATGAAATATAGATTTTTATTAGAAGGAAGAAACTAAAATAGCTCATGACATCAGGTGAAAGTAATAGGACAAATCCAGGCGGTGATTGGAATAATCATAGAATTGCATTTTCCTGAAATCCACCAGTCACCAGCAAGAAACTCCACAAGAGGAATTTGGATCTTTTGGTCAGGCTTGTCTCCCAATGGAAGGAAACGACTCTGTGCGTAACACGATAAAGGTGTCATCAGCTGTGAAAACAGTGACATTGCATAGCAAGACAGTTTTTGCATTTGGTTGTACAAGTCTGGCAACTTTCAATCAAGTCCCATGTCTTCTTATTGCTTGGGGTTTGGGCTTCATGTTGGTCAAAGGAACACTTTTTAGGTTCACTACCAAAACGTTTATGGCAACAGTTTTTCTTACCATACTCCTGCTTTGCGACCTTACCTCTTAAGGCACATGTAAAGTTGAACTGTGAAGCACCTTTGTGTTACAGTCTGTTTCATTAAGTTTGTTTCATTCCTTTTTCTAACATCTATCTTTTTGAAGACAAATTATTTCAATAAATAACACAAATACACTCATACATCATATATAGATTGATAAACATGTATAAACTACATGCATTCCATATAATTTAAATAATTTATATGTACACTTCTCCCTCACATGCTCAGCCCCTCACAGGTGAGTTCTTCCTCAACAGTCTTTTGAAAGAAATTTGAAATGGACCCAAGGTTACTTTAGCAGCCCTGTCGTGTTGCTGTTAACCACGATATCCTGTACAGTGAACAGAAAATTGAATTCCTAACAGGAAGTAGAACCACAAAGTGGTAGTCCTCGTCACGGTTTGTAGTGGTCCATTACGTCCTGCGACGTTTCTTTGACAATGCACAGACACAGGAAGTATTGATGCGTATCCAAGTCCAGGTTGGTTTGTTGTCAGTCTGTGTAAATGCTCGGACAAATGTCTGTGTGGTCTTACACTGTGAGTTCCAGTTCTTGTAGTCAATGCCTCTGCACCCCCTGTGCCTGGAAGGGTTACAGTACGTCTCATAAAAGTACTGACTGAAAACCTGTCCTTTTGTGCCTTTAAAAGTGCGTAGAACAGTTACATTGTCTCCACTCATGTTCACGGCTTTGGTTTTATTCCACACCCACTCGCTTTTGCTGTCACAAACAGAAAACTCGGCATTGTAGCTCTTGTGTTGAGCTTGACGCTTCTGTCGCGTCTTGTTTGATGCCGGACTCCTGTCCATAATCCCACTCACAAAATCATCTGAGGGGTACAAAGGCGGCGGGTGCAGTGGTGGGTGTTCACTCAGCAGAACCCGAGATGAACTGTACCGCCTGTGCTTCCTGAGGAGTTCTGAGTTCAGCATCATCACCAGCTGCTCATCGTTCTCCGACGTCTCCACGTCCACGTGCTCCTCTGAGGGGAAGTTTTCGTCCTGCAGGTGAGGTAGAGTATCTCGCAAATCCATTTCTCTGCTATTCTCCTGCTGGTTCTGGTTGACCCTGGTCTTCCCTCTGGTCAGATCTGCCTGCAGCAGCTGAGTGATGAGAGAGTTTACAGGGTCGGGACTTGACTGCTGCTGTTCCTGCCGACTGCTGTCCATGTTGGTTGCCTGGATACCATATAGGTATACTAGGAGCATCACATAGAGCAGGATGGACATCACTAGATTCACCTGTAAGATCTGCAAAGACAGACACAGAGACTTCTTAGGTTTCTGCACAAGTCAGTTATGATCTTATCTCATTAAAGACTCACTTCCATCATCATTTGATCTATTTTCAAAGTGTTCCCAGTGGCCTTTTGATTATGTTTACACTGTTTTAGCCAAAATAAAAAGACCTATATCATTTTCTAAGAGGTTGTTTCTGCAGAGTGGCTCCTTAGACATTTGCCTCTGAGTTGTGGTTGGGACTGTTGGCTCAGAGTTATCCAGCCCGCATTTCCCATCATCCCTTTGTTTTTTGCTCTCCCGCTAGTTTACAGCTCCTCATAGCCCCAACCTAATATTACTGCTTCTACAAAAATGGTGAGCAATATCAGAGCTATCCAGCCGTACAGTTGGGATCCAGATTCCAGCTCAGACGAGGAAAACAAAGACGTTCACTAAAAGTTGTTGTCGCTTGCACATATTTTTTTTTAAAAGAATGTGATTATTTGCCCATACTTTTCCAAATACATGCTGCTAGTGTTGAGCTTCTTTCTCGGCTGCACAAACCGGAGAAAGCCCAGCTAGAATATGCAGCTCTCACTTTCTGCGCAGTGACATTAAGCGAACGCTGAAGAGTTGTTAGGGAAGTAGGAGTCAATAAAAAATTAAGAAAATATTTAGTTGATATATATATTTTTTTTAGTATGGGAGATTTTTACAAGTTGTTGCTTACCTACTTTTCATGTTGTGAGTTGAGTTTTTTGTGTTGTGAGTTTTGTGCAAATTTTAAGGGTTGTGATGTGAACCTTCTGGGCTACTGTAGATTGAGGTTTTTGAAACAGTTTCTGGTTATGGCACGAGAAATACACTCTTAAATAATGAGCAGGGGTTTAAGGGTTTCGCAGTGTCCAACTTTGGAGCTCTTAACCTCTTAACCTATTGAGAGTTAGAACTTTGACACCAGAATGTAAATACCTGCAGTTCTTCTGCTGTCTGAAACCCAACATGCACTTTTTATGAACAAACGTGTTGGAGCTCGAACAGCATACCTTTCTTCCAGAAAAGACCGATGACTGTACAAGTTTCAAACTGTCTGAGAGATGAAGGTGACATAAACCCTTTCCTGTTCTGTACAAGCTGTTGACACTGTTGGTTTCAATATTTTAACAACTCTGAGAAGCTCTCTTCCCTGCAGGTTATTTACTGTCCTGCTTTCAGCCTGCGGTCATTAAACTCTTCTCTAGAGATGCATTCCTGAAGTATAGCAATTTATTATCCCTACCACCAAGCTTTTTTTCTCAGAAAGAACATTTGAATAATTAAACTTTTGCGACTTGCTAGCCTAAATGTATGTGCTTGTGATGTTTTTTCCAAAATAAACATTCTTTAAAAATAATATGTTGATGTCTTTCTAAAGAGTCATTTCATCTGCAGAGAGATTATTATTTTCATGCTCGCACACGTTGGGATGATCCTGAGAAACACACTCCCTTCTTTCACTGCTCAATTAGCTCAATTAAAGGGAAATTGCCATTTTGTACTGAAGATTGATTGACACAAGCAGCTTTGTGACTTTCAGAGAGTATTCTTCAGAACAATTTTAGTATTAAGTATGGAACAAATTGTTTCACTTTTGCTCAGCCTTCTATCATTCTTTACTGATAAATTTTCTAAAAAGGAAGGTTGCTAGCTAGCTAATCATACATCTGTTGACATTTTTTTTAAATTTAAAAAAAGAAACTTTGCATTATACATTTTAAATATCTGGGAATTTTTGTTTGTTGATATTTAGAACAATGAGTTTCAAAGATTTAGCCTAAAGTAGCTTGTCAACAACCTCTCTGTTGCCAGCCTTTCTAGTGTTTAGCCAAATTGTTCAATCACAGAAGGTTCCTTCACCTAAAAAAAATTGTAAGTCCTGTTTGGTCCTTTTGAAAGAATATTTAGCATTTTCTCATATTTTTAAATGTATGCCTAAGTGCACATAATGTACACCAATTCAATCTAAAACATTTTTTTAAAAGCAAATCAAACTTTAGGAAGCTGTTGCATGCTACACAGTTTTGATGGGTGGTTTATCCCTTAAAAGACCATGAGTTGTGTTTTTTTTCTTTGCATAGTTTTCCCAAGAGTATGACTTATATCTAATTTTTGAAAAAATAAATAGGTTTATGTTATTTTTTCACTAACAACCAGTTGCCGTTTAGCAATGGTTTCCCACTTTAACCACTAGAGGGCACTGTAGGTGTGCACCAGTGTTTGCCACTGAAAGTAACGCAGAAGAAAAAGCAACATCCAAAACAAACATGGACGAGAATCTGATCATTCTCCTCCTGAAATGTATGTTTTTTTTTTCTTATTTGCATCATAACATTATTATTCTTGTTTTATTTTTTTCTTTCCTCTGACCAATGCGGGACAGCAAGTCATCAAACGGAGTTACAGAGACATGGAAGTACCGCTGAAAGCGCAGCCATTGAGATGCCGCTCCTGCAGTAGGTACTGCAAAGTGTGTGACTGTGAATGCCGTTTGCAGATGTTCACTTCGCCGTTGAAGAACTTGGTTTCCGCATTGGAATTTAAAGTGTTCATATATATGTTGCAGTGCATTCTGGGATAGATTATAGTTTGATTTCAATTTGGAACAAGGTACAGTGGACTTACCGGACATTTGTGTGTCAACTACATTTTTTTTATGACTTTGGATCGATTTCTTCTTCTTTGTAGGTACAAGGTAATTTAGGTCCTGAAAACCACCCACTAAACATTAAGGAAACATGCTGAGATGCAACAGCATTTGTTGCTGCGGACTCAAGTCCCACTCATCACAATTTGACAAAATATGTTAATTAGCGTTGTCAGAAGCGCCCACAATCCAAAGCCTTTACTACAGAATAATCATTGGCCCTTCGCAGAAGTTAAGTATGGTATCGTTCCCCTTTTGGCTTCATAAATTGATCATAATTTAAAAACACATAAAAAATTGTCGAAGCACCTGAATGTCCTATGACAATGTGGTGGTGTTTAGAACACAGATACCAAAAACGTAGTCTCTAAAGACAAAAAAATCCCTTGATTGTTGCACCTGTGATTAGCAATGTATCCCATTCTTCTTCCTGAAAAACAAAGGTGAACATCCAGACGTAAAATATAGTTTTAGGTTTCAGCCATTTTATTTATTTTTGTGTTCAGAATTGAAACATCGGTCATTTGTGGTCACCAAATTTTGTCTCTGGGCCTTAGACATTTGTGGCTTGTGGTCCTTACCTGCATAAAAAAAGGAAATATCGCATGAACCCAGACATGGAGACATGATTACCAATGCTTTTGTAGAGCTCTTTAAAGTAAATAAACCTAATCTCTCAACATCTACATATATACATATACAGTCAATGCTTCCATGTGGCGATGAGGCTAAAAACTCCTTCCACACGCGACAGCAGCATACAGTTTATGAACACAGTTTTGGACAAGCATTAAATAAACATCCAATTTGAGCATACCAAAAGAGGCAGCAGACGTGAATTTCACACACGAATCACATGTGGTGTAAATATAGCATTTTGCCAAGCTTGGTTAGCATTGCACTTTTGTTCTAGAAGTGCAGGTTATACTTAGGAGTGACTTATATAGGATTTTTTTCCTTTTCATTATGCTTTTTTTTTTGGCTCCTGCAACTTCTACTCTGAAAAGCACAGTGGTTAATTGTGCTTAACTGAGGTGCTGTTAAGATCTCTCTTTTGTAATTATATTTTGATGACTAGCCTTCTGATCTTTAAGAGGAAGATGACACCCCGACCATCATGCTGCCACCATCAAAAGATGCTACTCCACTGGTGCAGCAATCAGCACCACGTTCTCATGCTCCAAGGTGTTGACAATCAGGTTTCACTCTCAGAGCCTGGGGGTACAAAAAGCTCAAAACAAGAGTCAATAGCAACAGCAAAAACAGAACAGCGGTTTGACAGAAGCATGTCGGTCATGTGTTTCTCACAAATGGAAAATGGTGTGTACTTATATAACGCTTTTCTAACTTAAGGCCCAAAATGCTGTACAATGACAGTCCCATTCATCCAAGCACACACACACACTGTCCAACACTAGCGCCAACCTGTAACCACCGATGTCGGGTTCAGTGTCTTGCTTAAGGACACTCCAACACAGGTCAACAAATCGGAATACCAAGCCTGCAATCTTCCATCAGAGGTTGACCACTCTACCTCTATAACCACAAAGGTAATCCACATCCCAAAAAGGGAAACAATTGGGCATGTGATGAGGTTTGAGCCAAGAAACCCAACAAAGTTGACACTTTGGTCCTTTTGAAGTGTCAAAAAGAGGGTTGACTGCGCCGTTACATTTCCTGAAGTGTTTGAAATACTTGCCAGGTGATTTTAGGCCTAACAAGAAAACAGAAAGCTTCAGTAAAGAAACAAAAGGTTGTTGGCCAAGTTAAAAGTGAAGAATTCACTGCTGCTTCCAGTTTATGGTCAGAATCAGTGATTGACAAATATAAATTTATAAACAGTCTAATGTGCCAAATATATCAGAGCCGGTTCTCACCACACCAAGGCTTTGTTGTGACAATTATCAAAGTGTTGGCTTTGGCTCAAAGCTTGCTGGGTACCTTCAGGAGTAACGGCTTTGCTGCTCGTAGAGTCACTCGAGCAGGTCAGGGCAAGACAAAACATCCAAAGCCTCAGGGAGCCGCGAAGAGCGTCCTCACGCTCTCATATTTGATTCACAAAATGCGCTGCACCCTTTTGTGTGAGACAGGAAATTGTCAACTCTTGTTAGGCCTAATTAACGTCATCACGGAATTTGACATCAACATGTTTACAACAATGTGACTGTGTGCCTCAGATCACTGCCCTCTATGCAGAACTGGATAATTATTCAAGAAAAGTGTGCTTCTCATGTGATGTGTTTGAAATAAAGTGAATTTTTAGGAGCTTCGTCACACAATAAAATGCCGCACATGACAAATTTAACGTGACGCTCGCTGTCATCTAGATTTCTCTGTTCCTGTTAAAAATGACTTACAGCAATATTCATAATTGTTTGGGGAAATTCCTAAAAACCACAAGTTTAACTAACAACATTTCAAATCACAGAAGTCGTTTAAAAATTGATCATGGAGGAGAAGTTTATAACTGCGGTTTGTGCTGTGAAAGAAAAAGTCTGGAGCAAGATTCCCCAGATTTATCGCACCAAGACTCTTCCTCATGTGGGTACAAGCGCTAGAATCGGCTAGCGACAGACGTGCGTGAACACCAATGCTAACAGCGTGTTCAAAAACCCACGGTCAGTGTGTTCTTGAATGCGCCACACATACCCAGTTCATGTCATTAGAAAAAAAAGGCAAGACTTGTAATATCTGTCTCACATCCGATTGATTCATTGCAAACACGTCTCTGTAACAATCTGAAGCAGATTTCATGTCATCAGACAGTGTAGGTACAAGAGAGCCTGGGTAAAAAAAATTCAAAGCAACCTTAGAAAACTAAAGCTGAAATTCATCAACAAATCACCTCAGGTTTGACGTCTTCACGATCATTTGAGGTCTGAAACACTAGACGTGTTTTGTCCTCTAAGCAACTTGAGCCAGAACTTCCAGGAAGTGGCCAAAGCTTGCTAAATATAGCTAATATAGCCTCTCTTTATCGCAGCTCCATTTACAAAATGCTGCTTCAGATGCAAAACATTTCTGCTGCTAATCTCTAACGATGAGATGAAATTAGGTTGAACTTGACAGAGATCTTCTTGACCTAGTTAAAGTCCGCTGACGTCAACTTTTATCAAGACATATTTTAGTTCAAACTGATGAAAAACGAGTCACAAGTGACTCATTAACCATAAAGAAGTCAGAAAAAACACATCTAAATAGCAAAAGGTTTGTCAAACAAAAGCCCTGAAGATAAAATGTCACTCTTCATTTTAGATTACCACTGTTGCGTTATATTGGTAACATGGTTTTGTTTAAAATGTGGAATGTTACATTTTTATACCTTTGGGGTGTGAATACATTCAAGGAGCACTCTAGTCTGTCTTCAAAAGTGGGGTTGATTATTTTATTTGAATAAAAAATAAAAAGCCTCAATCCTTTCATTATTTTGTTACCCGTCACCTTACTGTATGTACAAAACTTTTATTCTGAAATGGACCCAATTCAAACGTTCAAATCAACTGTCTAAGGGTGCTTTTCAAAATAAAATACTGTTTTCTCGTGTCACACCTTCATTTGGTTTGTTTTGCTTTTACACTCAGTGGACTGAATCCAGGCAGAGCAAAGCAGGCAGTTGCATCAACTTCTTCAATGTTTTTGTCAATCTTTAGTCCTCTGAAGAGCTGTAAGCTAAAATGAGTCCCACTCCAACTCTATTTCATTCCCATTCTCTATTTCTATTCTAGTTCATTTCATTTTTTCAATTACTGTGTTACTACCGGGAGCCTTTTCAAACAGAATTGTTTTATCTTCTCCTGATCATCATGACTTGAATAAAGAAATACTCTTTTATAATTGTCCTCCATCATGAGAAGAATGCCACAATAACATGTTAAAAAAACACAATTTTCACCAGAGAACGCCTTTGAATGTTCGGTTTGTTCCAGAGTTTAAATGATCTTTTATACTTGTTAACCACAGTGTGCAATGCAGGGAAACAAATTTGGTGTGTACCGAACAGGCCACTGCTGCTGATCTGGATCAGTAAATAAATCAATAAAAAACAAAACTGCAGGAGCAGTTAGGAAACGAGCACGACACAAGAACCAGGACTTTACCTGTTTCTCATTGGATCTGGTTGTACTGTATATTTGACTGCATTGTTTGGCAGCCTCAGAATATGAAAAAAAATACCACCTCAAAAAAAAAAAAGTACAATCAGCTCCAGCTACAGCAAGAAAGAAACATTTTGCCATTAGTTATTTTATTAATAACAAATTCTAAAAGGAGTTCATCCAGACCAGTGAAGCAATCAAACATTTTTGTTTCATTCTTCCACTGTGTTTAAGATCCAACTAAATAAGGAGTACGAAATGTTGCAGTTCCTTAAAGGACCCCTTGACGTTGCTATCAGAAGGGAGTCATTTCCCGTTGGATCTTATGCTAAAAGGTCACATTTTTTCACAAAATGTAAATAAATGCATTCAATCCAGAGACTAGCTCCTGCATAACTAACTTCAGTTTTGCAGATTTTCTCCAGAAACTTTAACAGATGTTATGAATCATTTTTATCTTTAGCTGGACTCAACCAGTCAGGATTTCAAACCTTTTTAATTGAAAGGCATTTACGTTTTTTGAATGATTTTGTTGGATCCACATATCTGTTAGAGTTGTTTAAGCTCTTTTAGGAGGAGTCATAGTAATGCAACTGAATATTGACGGCAAACTTTGAGAAGTTTTTCTCTCCGCAGAAAATTCTAAAAATGCACGCTTTTGGAATCATGAATGCGTCATAAAACGAGCAATGATCAGCTCGATGGTTAGAATGGAAGGAGGGGGAAAGCCTTTTACAGTAATGCAGCTTCAATGGCTTTCTCAGTGATTGACGAAAAGTAAAAATCAGTTTCATGAAACTTTCAATGTCAAAAAGGATTTCATTTTACTTTGAAAGGAGAAAACATGAAGTATTCATTAGTATTTATCTTTCATTCAGTTATTTTCAATACTCACATAAAAACATTTATATAGTTTTATGACATTAAATGATACTAAAAATATCACATTCATTTGTTTGTTGTTTGTGGATTCACATCAAAAAAAGGTTGCAAAAACATGTCACTGAAGTTGTAGGAGACTGAGAATTTGTTGACCGTTTTCACCGCATTGGAAGTAACATTTTCTTTGCTACACGGTTCACACCTGCACCTGTACTTTTCCAACTCTCATCTACATTTCTGCATCTGTGTTGCTCCTTTAGTTTTGTTTATGGTTTGTCTTTTTTCTTTACCTGAGCTTACTCTGAGCTAACATTTTAAGGTTTCCTTAAAATGTTAGCTGAACATTTGGCACATGGAGCAGGACAGAGGAGTGAAAGCAGACGAGGTGGATGCCATGCTAGCACTTAGCAAAGGCTAGCGGTGTTTGGCTAAGGGGAAGTTACTTAGCTTCTTCTTTAGCATTGTAGTGAGTAACTACTCACTAGAATGCTAAAGAAGACACTTATAATGTTTGAATACCAAACAAGATAACACTAAGTTAGATTGATGATAACTCAATGATAGGAGCAGCAAAGACAAAGACCAAACACTGGTTACGCTCACCCAGAAATGACATCCTGAATGTGGCGCACGTACGCCACCTACAGTTGAAAAAGACTTAGTGTGAAATGTCAAAACCGTGCAAGTTTTTTCTTCCACAACTCTATTCTGAAATCTGAAAGACTTGGCGTCATAGAATTCAAGCCGTGTACAAATCACAATAATCCATTTCTCCGCAATGACCAATTTTCAAACGGTTGGAATCCATACATCACTACCAAAGTAGAGTCCCAGATTGGTCAAAGTTCACTTTAAATGCGTGTTTTCTGGCCGCTGTTTAGTAAGTAAAACCTAAAAATGTATGTAGACACATGCACAGTGACGCGTGAATGTGAGAAACCCCGAAACACAGACACACGTTTACAAAGACTTTTTATTCCAAGCGGTCGCTTGAAATCAAATTGCGGAGGGCGGTCTGAACGTAGCTTTATGTAACACTTTGTGCTAATAATTTGATGCATGTCAGTGCAAAGTTTATAGAAAAAGTCGCTTATCTCCTCGTCAGAGTCAGCAGTTTCACATTGATCGAGTCAAAGAGGTACCGTAGGTCATAGAGCATGTGTGATTAGGTGTGACCGGCAACATCTCCTGTTCAGCGGCTAAACAAATGCAAGATAGCAACTCCTAGTGTATCAGAAGTGTCCTGCATGCATTCTGTGAGAGGATTGAGCTTACATCTTCTGAGATTATCACACCTAGAAGATTGATGCAGGTAATCCGCCTCAGGGTAGCAGCATTTTAACAGGAACGCACACGGGTGCACCGGCTGGCTGCACTCCATGTGTCAACAGGATGTGATGGCACTAAAGTACGGCACGGTGTGATGTCTTCAAAGTGTTCTTGCGTATCAGCTGTGATGCATCATTTAGAGGTGGATGGAAGTTTCTGGACAGGCATGTTCCACCGGTCACGGAAATGATAGCAGGACGTTTTTAAAGAAACTCCTCTGGAGATGTTTGTGCATTTAACCTGGATCAGTCTTGTTTCTTATGAACTTTCCTATGATTGCATTCCAGATCAATTACAGATTCCACGATAAATTCATGAAGCCTTTCAAAGAAAAGCTAATCAGACTCATGCAGCTTCTGTCTGAGTGGCGTCTGTGGCAACAAGACGTCTTGGCACATTGACTTGTCTGTTTTTTTGTTTGCTTTGTCTGTGATCTGCCTTGCTTTATTTCTGTTCCAAGTACCTGTGAGACTGAGCCAAGATAACCAAACTCTGGTACACAGATGAGCTGCTCAGTTTGTTTTGGGCTCTCATGCATGTGAATGTGCGGCTGCTTGTCACTGGATGTTTGTGTGCTCACTGGATTACGACTCACATGAAGCGCAACTGCTTAAACACGAAACATGTATATAAAGGCTGGCTGAAATCATTCCATTTAAGTAATAACCTTTTTAAAGATAAAAATGTACTTTTAGAAGACATCAAATTGCTTCCATTAAACAGAATTCCATGTAACATTTCACAAAACTTAGCAAAACCTTGTGACTATATCAGAATTAGTATATAAGAAAATCCATGCAAAGTAAAGATGGAGCGATTCGAAAACAAGTCGCAGCGCAAGATTTATTCAGTACTTTGGAACAAAGTGCAGCGAAAGTAAAAGAAATATATCTTGAATGATGTTTGCTGCATTTTATGATATTTTAAGAACCTTAAAGTAGGACAAAATAGGCACAATCTTTTGCAAAGTGGTAAAAAATAACGTAATTTTGGATTTATCAGTGAACTCCTGGAGAGAAAATGTCTGTTAGAAACTCAACTTTAGTAACAAAATACTTTTTCTGGAAACTTTCAACAGTTTTGTTCCAGGAATTTAATGTGCATTTCTATGTATATAATTAAAGTTCCAGGAATGTAGTCGGCCCTTCTACAGATATAAAGAATTCAGACAGAAAAAAGGTCATTAACACATTAACGGTTTCCTCTTGGGTTGCCCTTTAGGGATAGAACAGAAAGGAAAAACAAAACCACTCTTTACTAAAAAATACCAGAAAATAACTTTATATTTTAAAGTATGGTTCATAAACGTTCATTTTCTTATCTTCAAAAATGTTTGCAGGATTCTTGTATTGGATCCAAAACTGAAACCTTTCAGGGATGATAGGGAAGTCTGGGTTCAGCCTGATGTGATCTTTCTGAAGCATTTTTCTCAGATTCCTTCTCAGCCAAAAGCTATTTAAAACAAGTTTAATAACAGATGTAACCAAAACTCCAGGCTCTTTCTGTCTCCTGTCTGACATTTCAATTAAATAAGAGTCACCAAAATGCCATGAGTGCAAGCGGGTTTGACACACATCCCGTCTGACAGACTTCTTAAAGGATATGCTAAGATCAGGACATAAAGTCATCACACAACAACAGGCTTGGTTATATCAAGATAAAGAGGTAATTAATTCATGACACTGAGGTAATGGCGCTACAGAGCAATTTTAAGTATGGCTGTTCAATAAGAACGAGTGAAAGAGGATTAAGGGATTTCAAGATGCTGGGATGAAAAGAACAGGGACCAAGAAAACACTTTAATTCCCAGCCAACCTGGCAGTGTCCTGTAAGCCTGCACCAGTGTGTCTGACGGCTGAGGCCTAGAGCGCCATCTACTGCCAGACCACACCAGTCCATGGAAAGATCTTGATGTTTTTTAGGCTCAAAACCTAAATAAAATAAAAATGACCTGATAGATTAGTGCTGGAAAAGAGTAAAAACATAAAGAATAATGAATTCACTATTCAATATTCGCCTTTTTACATAATCTGACTGCTAGAAATAAAAGTGTCCTGTATTATAGAGGCATGGGAATGAGCTAAAATAGCTTTTTTTTTTTTTACATTTTTTTCCTAAGACCTCAAGAGATTTTTGAAGAATCTGCAAAACTAAACTTTTGGATTTCCATAGCAACTGAGGTTTTTGGTAACCATGCCCACAATCCTTATGTGCTCAAATTGTATGTTACAGTATATTGTTCAACTTAAGCCAACAATTCATGTATTCAATTTTCACAATATTCCAGTAAAAATGTATGAGGAACACGGGAACGCCACTTTTTGCATGCTGGCCATGCTAACGCTGTTCAAAGTCTACAACTTTTAATTCCAAGATATTCTCCCAAAAAGCTTTCCAATGACGCTGGAGGACTTGGGGGGTGATCGATTAAAATCTCTAGGAGGAGTTCAACTTTTTAGCTGATACTAAAGGATATTAAAGACTTGGAGACCTCAAGTTTTCATCTGCAGAAATCACAAGAGTCCTGGGAAAGAGATCTAAAGCACATGTAACCAAACTAAGGACGGCCGGTCAAATGACAACCATCATGTTTGGTGAAAATCAGTCACACCTCATTTTTGTTGTTCAGCATTATAGTGAGGGGAGGGTGATTTCAGCGTTTTTATCCTAAAAACACGTGAAGAATAGAAAATGATTTATAGCTTAATCATACAACTTTGTTTTCATTGTTAAGGATGCCAGGTTGGCTTCAAGAAACCGGATGCATGTTTTCACCAAATATCTCTAACCTTTAAACTTGGCACCACTTAAACGTCTCTTCAAAGTCTAAACTCTTTCTGAGTTGCAGCAAATGTTGTATTCAAAAAGCCTCACAAACAGCAGCAATAGTCCAACAGACGAGCCGTCCATAAACGCCTGTTTATTTCCATCACGGCTGGAGAGAATGCCAAAGGCGCACTCAGGAGATGTCCATTCCACCACTCACAGACCTGACATTTCCTTCATGACAAAAATCTTCTGCATGCTTTTACAAGCTGCTTTCATTGGCTGAGTCACTTTCAGATGTTTTACAACAATCATCCACGTTCAGAGTCACTTCAATCACCTTTCTTCCTCATTCTGATGCTCGGTTTGAACTGCAGCAGATCGTCTGGACCATGCCTACATGTCTACATGCATTAAGTTGCTGCCATGTGATTGGCTGATTAGAAGTTTGTGTCAACAAGCAGTTGAAGAGGTGGGCCTAATAAAGTGGCCGGCAAGTTTATGCTTGTATGTTTCTGATGTGGAAGACTACAGCAGAACAGTGAGGGATTGGTGCACAGACACTCAACACCCTCCAGAAGTTGGTAGTTTTTTTTAAGCATTGAAGTGCTCCTGTGCAAACACAAACATGTGGTTTAAACTTCTGAGGCTTTATCGCATTCAGTTTTGTATAAAAACCTACATTTTTCAGCACTGTCTTTAATGCAAAAATAAAGTTACGTGTGATGCAAGGAGCCAAGTTAAAAAGGGGTTTTATGAAACTACAAATGAAAAAATGTAATTAGGAGTCAAACTTCACGAGGCACAGTCGTTCATTTTAATTAACAACTAGTATTATTATTACCAAACAGAATCACTTGTTTACGCCATTCGTTTGGGACAAAATAAAAAACTTGACCAAAGTGAGAATTTGTGAAGTTTCATAGAAACCAGAGTGGTAAAGCTCTCAGGGGGGCTTAGTGACAGGCTTACTGGAGCAGTGTGCCAACTGACAAATCCTCCAGAGGGATTTTCACCCAGTAATGTCTGAGCCCTAATGCTGTTCAATTGACTCCAGATGTTTCAGGAGAAGGCAGAGAAAGACATCCAGATCAAGGTGAACAGTTTTCACTCAAACATTTGAATTTGATTTATTTCCACGGCAACAAAAAGTTCATCAGAGTACGAGGTTTTTCCAAGCTCTACGTCCCATGCACTGGACTGTAAAGGACGTTAGCCGTACGCTAAATGGCTTCCCGTAAATACTCATTTTGTTCACTTGTGGCCACTTTGTGCTCCGCAAATGAGTAGAAATATGACAAAAAGCTGAAAGGTTTGTGTTCTGTTCAGAGAAGTCAAGAAAAGAGTAGATGGTTGACAGCACTGGAAGAAAGGGCTCCTCTCTCAGTTATTGCCATCTGGCCAAGAAGTCCTGGGTGAAGACAAGAACATGGCGCCCAGACATCATCAACCAGAACTGGAAGTCCTTGACCGGAACTGCAAGTTCCAAAAAACCCAACCTAATTTCAACTGGCAACTTTAACAGTTACTGTTTTCCCGCTTTAAGCTTTAAAGACAGTTTTTATAAATCGGAAGATTTGGGTGAATGTCAATTTGAAAGGAATAAAACGATAAGCATTTTTGCCCCAATCGAAGTTCATCTAGCTCACTAAAACTTTATTCTGTATGGGGACTTCGACAGTTGCTGTTTATTCACATTTTTGAGCTTTAACAATATGAGTTAGAATTCAGAAAACTTCATAAATGTCAATTCTGAAAGAGTTAAAGTTATTTCCGTGTTTCCTCTGTTTAGGTTTTATTGAAAGTGTTTTCATTCTGATTGTTTTAAATATTAATTTAAAATGTGTTGTATTTTAATTGACTCAGGATAGAGCAACATCAGTTCCCACCTCGGACTCAACAAGTCTTCTTCTAGAGATTAAAACAGTCACTCCGCCTAAAAGGGTGCAACTTGTAGCTCCAATTCAGGGGCGGAGCTACAGGGGGCATGAGGGGGGCTGCCACCCCAGCAAAATATGTTGCCTCCCCAATATTTGAGTCAATATTAGTATCAATATTGACAAAGACTAATAAAACCATTGACACAAGCCTATTTAGGCATTGCAACAATAACAAAAGCAATATTTTTAAATGACATCTTGAGTTTCTTAAATTCAGTATTTTACGTATTTTTTTCCATATGCATTTTTTTAGCGGTGTAATCATTTATTTGAACAATGATTGGAATCGATTCGATATTTGTGGCTGCCGATTTTGGTTCATTTTCGATCCAATTGGATCCAATACACTGACTTAAAATGGATCCAGGACATCTTTAGCTAAAACTTTCACCAGTGTGACTCAGATAAAGGCCTGGTACTGAGCAGTGCAGGTAAAGTTTTCCAGATCCTTTGTATCCCTCCCCATTTCAAATGTTCTGGCTCCACCACCGCTCCTTTTGGTTCCTGTTTTATTCCCTACTACTCCTGTATATTTTGTTATCATTTGTACATCAGGCGCATTTGTTGTTGCAAGATTGGAAGACCTGTTCCATTTTAAACCCTCAAAATAAAACACGTACTTTTTTTTAAAAAAAAAGGAGACAACACGACGCACTTTTGGTTTAAACGTTTCTTAAAATCTTGTTTAATGTCTGCATTACAAAATTTGCCTGTTTTGTTTTGCACAAACGTAAATCACTTGGATACTTGAACACACACCTTACACACATATCGTAAAAAAACAACAAACATTCAGAGTCAGTGCATTGATGCGTCATTTAGAAAACAAAGATTTGCTTGATACTTCTGAATAATAAATCAAAAATTCAAACAGAAACTCTTGATTCTGCCCAAAGTTGAGCACTTTCCCGCTTGATGCCAGGCGCGTCCTTACTGTCTGCAGGCAGATCTCTCTACATCGGGCATATCACAGTGAAAGCACCAGAGGAGCCGCAGAGGGCACACAGGTTGCCCACCCATTTCGTCTGACGATGCTCTATAATTTTCTAAAGTTAAAAACACGTAGAGATCAGACAAAGCAATTTTGTGATGATTCAAGATGTTCAATTTGCTGAAATTCAAATCAATAGTAGTTGAAACTCATGCGTATACTTATCCAGAGCGGAGGGAAGGAGGGTTTGTCTTCCCCAGTCTGTCTCTGAACCCCTGCGGGTGTCAGAGATGGGAAGGGCAGAATTCCAGTAATGACAGTGAGTTACCCTTTGAATGCTTCTGCACCTCAAGCTTAGTGAGTCATTTTGTATTCAGCACCATGATTGCTTGAGAAAACAAGTTTATTGCCAATCGATGCGCTGACAGAAAGGAATGTGACTGCGTTACATCCGTGAGATGGGGATACAAGGTGAAGAACGTGAAGCAAGGGAGGTTGGAAGCATGTAGGAACGCACGCCTCGCTCCACATCGTATCGAGAGGACGCCAACATTAACAGTGCATCTAAGAACTCCCAACATTTTACAGTGTGGAAGACAGGTAAAGGAAAAATAACCGATCAAGGCGCAGGCGGAGTAGAGCTACACCTTAGAGGCTTCTGTTTTGTGTCTGTCAACAAGACTTCCATTAGCAGAACCCACAGGGGAGTGTGACAGCAGAGCACTGATAAACATCACGGGACAAAAACACAAATGCTGGACAGCCGTTTGTTTCCCCGAAGTAGCCTCTTTCAACTCTGTTGAAACAATCAAACCTGATCAAAGCAGGATTGTACTTTCAATGTGTTTCTGTGACTTGGATATATGTCAAATGTGCAGAAACCCTGACCCTAACAGGAATATAATTACAGGTTCAGCATGGAAGCCCCTTCGGGGCCCCTACTGGAGATGAATGATTTCATGCCTGTGGAGAACACATCTGCACCTCTACATGGATATGATGATGAGGACAATCCAAAGAATCTGTAGCCTCTGGACTGGAGTGTCTCAAGCCCACAACAGCTCATTGGTCTCATGACAGACTTCTGTGGTCATAAACTGTCACCGAGGCAACAACAAATACTGATTACTGCTGAAACAAAAAAACATAACACATTTTCTTTGACTTTATCTGAGAGAATAAAACTTACCGTTGTTTCCGCGCTATAGGACCCACCGGATTATAAGGCCCACCGTCATTGAAGGGTCTATATTTTCACTTTTGTCATAAAGCCCATAGAACTATAGGAAGCATTAAGCGAGGCAAGAGGGTCAGAGATAAGTCCATCAGTCAGTCCGAATTTTTTTTACTGCAATCACAGCAACTGATTGTGTTAAAAAATAGTCTGTCCAACACTGCAAGGAACACTGTTAGGATAACAGATAAAAAACCGATGAACTGACAGACTGATACAGCGGAAATAAACGTTGCTGCAACTACGCCAACTCCCAAACTTGTTTGCACTGCATAGACAAAGTACGACACAGCTATCCCTCAGCCGCGCTTCCGAAGTTTCCAGAGCTCCCAATCTGGTTAGCAGCACATAAACCACAAAAAAACACAGTTTGACACAGCTACATGCTAGCCATGGTAACGTCGTTACAATAGCTCCCAACCATGTAAAAAACACTTGAAAGAGAAAAAAGAAGCACCTGGGATTAGCGCATTTACAATAACATGCAACTTTGTTTGTAAAACGTAAAAAAACTGACTCATATCGCTGAAATAAACTTTACCGTGACTACGCTAACTCCCAATGTTGTCTTTAGCCTAACAAAAAAAGTTAGCATAGTTACAGTAGCACCTAACCTTGTTAGCAAGATTTTTTTTTAAAAAAAATCGCCTGGTTTGCTACACGTTAACCACGCTCCAGATTATAAGGTGCACTGTCATTTTTCGAAAAAATTATGGCACTTAAATTACAAATTTAAGTGTACTATAGAAAATGCTGTAATTCAACATTTTCTCAAAGTAAGAAGAATGTAAACATTCCTTGGATGCACAACGCATGAAAGTCACTTAGACTCTGCGGTCAAAGACCACAAAACTTGATTCGAGTGTTTCCAATTCACAGGAAACATTTTTGTTTTTGCTGATTAACAGCTGCAATCGGCGTTCCTTGAAAACTCTGCTTTCAAGTTTAGAGTCACCAATTCTTCTAAATGGATGGAGTTTTGCCTCGACCTCTGCTATCCTGACAGGATGCTGCAGTTACAAATGCAGGTGCCAGACCGGAAAACGAATCTGAAAACGTAGGAGTCAAATCTATTCGACATACTTTACGTTCTAAAACATACTCTTGCAACCACAAAATTTATTAGTGAAAAAAAATCAAAATGTATTCATAGCTTTGACTTTTCTGAAAATCTTTCCCTTTCCTCTGCTCGAGGATCTTTGGTTTCTCCTCCCAGAACCTTTTATAAGGTGTCACCAGAAGTTTTAAATACAGCTGTCTTCTCCTACTTGAGCAGGTGGAGCTGCTCACCCAAACACGTCAGGAAAAAATGGCCTCAACTTTGCAGCCTCTGTGCCCTTAAAACGGGTTCTGGAATTTAAAGGCCCGGTCCAGTGGTCTCTAAGAACAAGTCCCCACTGGCAGCTTGGACGGTTTTAGTCTTCTGTGGTACATTCCATTCCTGTTTTCATGTCACAGGCTTCACGTATGTGCAGATGTTCGACGCACCAAAGACCACAGGAAACAGCGTTTTTCAACCTTTACAAAACAAAAAGTTGATTAAAGATGCTAAATTTGCTCTTCTGAAAACAAACATGATTTAATATGGCAAAAAAATCTGCTGCTATAAGTCATTGCACAAGTCTGGTCAGCAAAATCGATCCAAAACAATCGATCAAGTACAATGTCTGCGTGCAAGGCCATTCATTCTTCCGTTATACATTACTAGCAATTGCAGATTAAACGGATTCATATTCAAGAGTCTAATCAACAACTTCATGACAAAACTTTCAGAAAATTCATGTTAATCCAAACTTTTGTAACAGAAAATACTTTCTAAAAGGGTACATTTTTCTCGTCAAAATTTGATTTACAATCAGGTCTTTTGGGGACAGTTTATTATCAAAGAACTGAAGTCAACATCTGAAGCGCTTCAAACAAACATCACAAGGTCAGACGAATAATTTAAATGCATCTGTTTTTGACAAGTCTCATTTATCCAAAAACCAAAAGTGAGTGATTTCGATATTACAGCGGAGAATTTATTTCTAAAGATTGAAGAAGACATATTTTAGTCGTGTTCTTCTGCAGGGTTTGGCAGAGCTTTTTTCTTTTACTTCCTGTAGGTTACAGCTCGAAGGGTAGTTCCTGACTATATCAGATCTCAGAAACAAATAAAAATGTATGAAACACTTCTAATTATAATACTAAATGTTAGTTCATTAAAAGTGTGAGATAGAACAACAGATCATTGAGCGTCTGCTATGATGCCGACACTCCACCAGTCTGTTGTGGTGAGGAGACAAGATTCAGAAGACGTAGCTCTTAATGTCGCTGTTCTCTCATTTCTGGCCATGAGTTGTGGGTAAGAATGAAGGATTAAGGTGAAAGATTCAGAAGGAGGAGACATGTTTCCTTGACAAGATCTGCCTCAAAGATGCGCTGAGAAGCTCAGTTTGTGGCAGGAACCCAGAATCAGGGTGAATATGATGTTTCTGGGATCACTCATGAACCCTGAAGTTTTTTCACTCATTCACTGTAAATGAAAACTGGACAAAGTCTGTGTGACGTCACCAATAGAAAACCACTTACTTCCAGCTCCAACCAAATGAAGTCAATTCAGTGGCATTTTTTTTTTTGCAGTAAGCTGTGATTTCTCCGAGTCAGGCTCAATCACCGTTTCTATGGCAACCACTATTGTCACTCAGGCGTGACCTTGTTGGAAGTCCACACCCTGACCACCAACATAAAATCTGTTTCGAACGTTCTGTGTCAGACCATATATTTTCTTGAGGCATCTGATTGGTCAGTACTGGGATTACATGAAGAAACATATTAAAAAAATGTGGATTATCAAGATCCCGTTGAAAAATAGTATCAGACCATATATGGTTATTCTGACAAATAAAATGACTGAGTAACAACTGTCTATTTCTCTAAAGAGGTCTATGGGATTTTGGCTTCTTGGAACCAGCAGGTACTTCCTGTTTGGAACACCAGGGGGGAGGAGTCACTCAGTCCAGTTCTCATGTACAGTCTATGGAGTCAATTTACCAATGAAGCACAAATTAAAATTCGGATTCAAAAGACCCTCCAGTTTCCACAACGAGAAATTATATTGATACGTTTCAAAAAGGTTTTTAACATGAGGATGCACATGAGTTTACTTTGTGTGTAAAGCTTGAACGTTTAACACAGGGGCCAATGGGAAACCCCTTCATTTCCAGCCTTTATTAGAGGAGGTGCCACATTCGGTGCCACAGGGTCGTCTTAAAACCCAAGAGAAGAAAGCCAAGGAATTCCAGAAATTCCCCTTCCTCATGAACGCGTTAAGGTTTGCTTCCTGGGGGCTGCAAGGAGCTTCTTTCAGTGTGGGTCCCTAGGCAAGACCTTTCACGCTACTGCCATGTTGCCAAAGGGGGCCCAAGTCTGGGTCTCCCTTTGCCAGTCCCCAGCCCAGATTAAAAAAAGCTGGGTTGAGTCAGGAAGGGTATTCGGTGTAAAACTTTGCCAAACCACCGGTGGCAACCCCTGACGGGATGTGCTGAGCGGTCAACAACAACATGAAGTGTTATGAAGTGACCCAGGACACGCTGCAGAGATTAGTCCTCCAATGGAATGACTTAGTGTCTCCCTAGAAAACTGAATGGGCAAAAATAAAGAGTTGTGGACTTAATGAAAGAACTCCCTCTGCAAAACCTCAAAGACAAACGTAGTCAGTCTGTTCAGTATTACAATACTTTATAGATACATTTATAGAATTAAACAAAAGCCTGTTGGGTTTTTGGACAGCTCCTTAGTTATCAAGTATTGTTTTGTGTTTGTGAAACCTTTGACCAAATTGTGCCTTTCTTTTAAGTCCCTCTCCGATCATCTTTTGATCTATCGTAAAAGTGTTCCCAGTGGACTTTTAAAGTGGATTATATTGTTTTTAGCCTAAATCACAAAAACCTGCGTTGTTTTCTAGGAGATAGTTTCCAGTTGGGAGCAGGACTGCTGATGCGAAAGTAAGCCTCCACTGATATCCCACCATCACTTTATTTACGCTTTATTTACAACCACAACCGAACATTAGCGGTGCAACAAAAATGGCGAGCAAAATTGGAGCAATCCAGCCGTACAGTTTTGATTGAGATTCCAGCTCAGGCGAGGAAAACAAAGACGTTCATGGATCTAGTTGTCTGCAAGTGGGTGCATCAGAATGAAGCGGAGCAGGAAGACTTTGGCTCGCTCCTTTCTGACCCTGGTACATCCCCATTTGAATAAAGAAATACTCAGAAATGTAGATTTATTCTGAAATTCCTCTGTCTTCCATGAGAATAATGCTAAAAGGACATGTGGAAACCCCGTTTTCATTGGAGTGGGTCTTTAAAGTCATATTTTTGAAAGGAAGAAAACAACTGTTTTTCTAATCAGTTTTAATAACGTCAAGTTTTGGACTTATCCTTTTTTGAATCACAACAACCCCTTGCTTTTATTATTATGCAATCAAAAATGGGGCAAAAACAGGCCCCACAGAAATCAGTCCAAAATGTTTGCCTCATTGGCATATTTTCTTTAAATTAGCTCAAACATCTGCCAGTGTGGTAAGAAAAATGGTTCTTTATGGGGTTTTCCTGTTTTAATCTGGGTCACTGACACTCGTTTTTATTTATTTCTTGATGGAATTTTGTTTATTTTCTGTCAAATTAAATCAGTAAACTCATAACTTGCTTTTTCTGGTCGCTGGCATGAAAAAATGCGGTGAATTTGCTCTGTAAGAAGGCTTTGTCTCAGGCTTCTTCCTCATGTCTCTGGCTTGTTTTCAAACCGGCTTCTTAATTGCATAACTGACCGTGAACATGACTATCACACGTGGATCTGGACAAGAATAGGAGGCTTTTGCTGGATTCCTGTTGTCCTGAGCTTTAAAAACATCCTCTTTCATTGAGAGCTCTTTGTATTTTGCTAAGATTCTGAGAGATTTGCTTTTTTCTGGGGCTGACAGGTAACTTTTTATTTGTTTACAGAAAGCAGCTGATTGGAGAACAGGTAACTTCCTCATTCTGAGGAGGAAACAGTCGTGGCTTTTGGAAGAGGAGGATGGAGGTGTCAGCTGACTCTCAGTGGTGAAAGCTGGCCTCTGCCCGGTCTGCAGGGTAAACAAACACTGCTGTGTGTGAAGAACTTCTTCTGCATATAAAACAGGTCCAGCATATCAGTAACTCTGCAGCTCCAGCTTTAGCCACTGCTCCAGCCTTGAGATGAGGATTCCTTGGTTTCTTGTGCGTTTTTTTTTTTTTAAACTTGTCCTGTCCAACAGCTGAGCAAACAGATATGAGCTGAGAGCCTCTTGTATTAGACAGATTTTACTCTTACAATCGGGGGTTATAAATCATAGCGGACACAAAATGTATGTTGGTATAAGACCCTTGTGTAATTTAAACCAAACTTTATTAATATTGGGGGGTTTTTTTGTGTGTCTTTTTTGTTGGACCAGACGGAAAAGGAAAGGGGAAAAAGGAGAGAGTTGGGGGGGGGGGAGATGGTGGATTATAGAAGTTAGAGAATGGCTACAGGGAAGGGAAGGTAGAGTTATTAATCTACAGGCAACAAAATGCTGGAGCTTATACCCATTGCAATAGTGAGTGTTGGTCTAAAATGTGCAGGGCCTGTCCACACACTCAGCTGTTACATTGTGCGTTTTGTTGGCTGCAGGGACTCTTCGGTTACATTTCTATCTCGTGTTACCACCAACATGTCCTACTCTGCTGGCGTGCAGCCTGGAGCCAAGAGCGAACAAACACCGAGCTCAGAGGTAGACTGACAGTAGGTTCACTCAGACACACAGATCAAGGGTCTTAATCCGGTGTCAAAACTAATTCAATCGCTAAAACAGAAATAGATGGGAAAAAACTACACAGTGTCATGGGTTTGAGTTCTGCTTGTGGAAACAGAATTTGAGCTGAAATTAGGACAAAGTTGGGATAACTGTCCTCCGTCTGTCTGTGTGGGTTCCTTGGTTGCAGTTGTGTGAACAGAATATATCTATAAAACCACAGATGAACGATTTTTACTTTTCATCTTCATAAACTACTAAACACTCCACTTTTGGTGCAGGAAAAGCCCTGCGACAGACTGCCGACCTGTCCAGGGTGTACCCCGCCTTTGCCCAGCAGTAGCGGGGATAGGCTCCAGCAACCCTGTGACCCCAAAAGGAATTTAACAGGTTAAAAAAATTTATGGTGCAAAAGAAGAGTTTTTGATACTTCAGTTTTAGTAAAGTATTACAAGTAAAATAATTAGATTTTTTTTTCCAAAATTCAGACATTTATAAAAATTAAATAAAGTATTGGAGAAGAGCGGTTTGAAAATGTCGTTTCAAGTGTTTCTGGTCAGAGGTGTCTTGATTCTGTGAACAGAACCGATAGAAGATGCAGGTTTGCAGCACAGCTGGACTGGATGGTGGATCGATCTCAGAGTGAAGATGCAGTTAAATGATCCCAGGAAGAAAAACCTGAACTCTACAAGTCAAATATGTTATAATCTCTACAAGTGAACTCCTGGCTTTTCCATCGGCCTCAACTGTTCCTGGATCAACCTTGGAAAGCAGTCAGTGACAGAATCTTGCTGAAGCAGCAGCTTCTCTCAGAGGATTGTCCTGAAATGCTTTCTGTTGTCGTCAAACGATCTACAGTGACGTTCACATCAAGAATCGGCTATAATTTCCCCCCTGTGAAAGAGTCATCAGGGACTGTTTTCCAACACTCTACGTAAGGTAGGGTAGGGATACCTAACAGCACCCAGAGGGTGTAACTAACATTACGTTTGGTTTGTAACTGAAACCATGACAGAAAAACAGCCTGTTGCTTAAATCATTTGTGGATGTTGCTGTAAAAATGCAATAGAAATCACTAAACCTTTTGAAGTGAAGCACGGCTATTAGCAAGTTTGACAGTGTAAGGCTTTTTGCTGCCCCCACTTGCCCCATCCCACCACCACCCCTGTAGCTCCACCCCTGCATGAACTACATCCATGATGTCAGACTCCAGGGCATTTTTCTGACTTCTCCACTGAAACTCTTACATGTGTTAAGACAGAATACACATCTGAATCTCACACGTTTTTCTTTTTTAAAGTTTCTTTTTATTTTAATGTAAAACAAACCGAGTTTTTGACTGTGAATAAAGAAAGCTGAAAATGATTCGAGAAGAATGCATATTAACTTTTTATCCAATGAAACTGCTGATCTTACAGTTTAGATAAAGCTTGCTGATGCAGCCTTTGACAGGGACAGCAGCTTTAATGAGCCCTTCTACAAATTCCTCCTGATTATTGGGTCAAATATGCAGCACTTACATTAACATTAGCTTTCTGAACACAATATTTTCTCTAGTCTTAGATTTTTATCTCTGAGCTATCGGATGAAGCCTTTGCCGGCCAAAACTTGTTTACTTTTTACTTTGTGTGGTGATTTCTACAGCCTGCTTTACAGTCATTTAATACCAGAGGGAATGCTGGGTAAATTCGTTCGCCCTTTTCAGCTTCAGTTGTTTTCTATGTTAAAAAAGTTTTGTCTCCATTTCTTCTTTATCTTGACTTAATAAAAACGCTAAATGTCAAGCGTTTTTCATGTGTCTGCACACACACTAATACTATTTGCACTTTAATTGGTATTAGGAGACAGAGAAAGGTACCTGATTAATGCAGCTTAACTGATGTGATTTATGTATCCTTTGAAACCCGAAACCCATCGGTCAGGAATCAGCTGAGCAACGAGAAAGCTCCGAGATCTGATCAAGAAACGCAAAAGAAGGCAACATGAGTCCAGTTTGAGGTAAGTGGAGCAGTCAAATTAGATCATATGAGAAATGACCTGAAAAGCCGCTGTGGTGGAGTGCGGAGGAGACTGGAGAGGGTGTCACCCGATCCCCTTTAGGTGCATGACGCTACTGAACAACACACACACGAGGAAATAAAGATCCACTCCAATGAAAATTGAGCTTTTAACATGTTCTTGTGACCTTTTTCTGATGATGGAGGACATATATATATATATATATATATATATATAAGGACAATTAAGATTAAATTTTTTTGAAATTGTTGTGAATCAGGAGCAGCAGCGCTTGTAGCAGTGACGTAGGCAGTACAAACGGTGGGCCACTAACTTACTTACTAACAAGTATGTGTGTCGTTGTTCTCCTCGTCTGAGATGTAAACTGGATCAGAACTGTACGACTGTCAGGCTCCAATGTTGCTCACTATTTTTGTTATACTGCTAATGTTAGCGTGGGGGGGAGGGGCTGTAAGCTAGCAGGAGAGAATAAAAACAGAGATGATGGGAAATGGAAGCAGGCTTACTCTGCACCAACAGTCTTGCCCACAACTCAGAGGTGAATTTCGGATGAAGTCCTGCTGCTCTGCAGAAACTGTCCTAGAAAAATGACACGCTTTTTTGGATTTTGTTTAAAAACGGGATAATCATCATTAAAAAAAACACTGGGAACACTTAAAACAACTTTATAGATGATTGTCACTTTTCAAAGCAAATGGAAAAAGAAATTGCAAAAAAAAAAAAAAAAACGCTACTAATCAATTTGAAATGTTGCAAAGATCTTTTCATGTCACAGGAGTTTTATGGTACAAATTGGGGCTGCGCAACACGACAGATTTGCAAAATGCAATATTTACTATCAACATTGCGACGACAATTTGACTTGCGATTCATGAGCTAATAGCTAAACAAAAAAAACCCAATTAATACATCATTTCCAATTCATCACCATTGTTTTATTTAAGTAAAATGTGACAGAGTACAACTAGGTAGCCGGTGTCTAATAATGTGGCCGATGACATTCACAGGTATTTGGGTGCGACCAGGAAAAAACTGATGGACATAATATGTGTGGCCAATATGTACAATGACGCAAGCCCGAAAGTATTTTAACCCTAACTGTGACCCTAACTCTAACCCCACCCTAATTAAGTGTGAATATTAACTTTTTTTCTTTTTTAGAATCAGTTCACCATTCATTCTACTATCCATTGCAGTTTAACTTCGGTGGCTCTCAATGTTTTCTTGTCTACTTCCTGGTTTCTTGGTAGCACTTCCTGGGTCATCCAGTGGACCCACCTATTGATCTGGTTTTCTTCTTTGGGTCTGTTTTCAATAGAACGTTTTTTTTGTGTGTGTGTGTGTTTGTTTTTTATTGCATTTTGTTTAGAAATTGATGTTGTCATATATCTTCCGTATTGGGTTCCGTCTCCAATATCCGCCGGGTCTAACATGTCTGTTATTTTAGGCGCTGGTCTCTAATAGCGGCCGGGCTGCTCTTAGATACGACCATCTTCTGCGGGTCGTCCACAGTCGTGCAGACGATGTGTGTGTGTGGTATTTGTGTTGTGTACCGACGGCCAAGAAACCCTCATTCAATTTAGCATTTTAAACTTTTTGCGGCGACGTGCGCCAGGGAACATTCTGGTGAGGACTCTGCACCACATTTTCAGGTGGATCCTAAATGTTTCTGAGAATGGCGCAAGCAGATGGTGATATGGAGAAAACAGCTGCAGAAAAGGGCAAACGATTTCCTGGTGGAGGTTCAAAGAAAGTCAATGATGATTTAGAAGAACTGGTTTGAACGACGGAAAGGTGCACGTCTCCAAGAAAATGATCGGCATAAAAGCGAAGAGGATTTTTGATACAGAAATTGACGATGCTTCAAAGAGAAAAGAAACGTTCACAGCCAGTGCTGACCAGAACAGAATGCAATGTTCTCGGCATTTCAGTAAATCCAAAAATGTTCCTCTGGTGTTGTCTTCATTTCGTGACGACATTTCTCCACGAAATGAACCCATTAACCATCACCATTCAGTGTGATGTGATGGAAGAAATGCCGGTCTCAAATAGACGCTGGACTTTGATAATACTACTACTATTGGATGAAATATGGTAACTAGATGTTTTTGTTTTTTAAAATACATTTGAACATTTTTGTTTCTTTAGTATACTTTGTTTAGGTTTAAATCTGGTTGGTAACTGTTTTGGTTTGGTGATGGCATGGAGGCAGCCACCTATAGAAGAGGACCTTTGGCTGTTTTGTGTGAGCAGTGTGGACTTTTTCTTCTGACAGTCAACATAACTTAGGTTATGCTCCATATGACCCTCGTCTACATCGCCATCTACCATAAAAGGGCTCCGTCTGATTGGTCAAATTTGATTTGTTAACTTCTTTAAGCTGCCATAAGATTGTTTCAGCAAGTGTGGAGACATTTAAGGTAACCATTTATGGCAATTTATGCTATCTCTTGGGATAGGAGTCGCGCGAAGGGTTATTTTACAATGACAATAACTGTTTGATTTATTGTGCAGATCTAATATAACGCACATCCAGTACAACCCTTAAAACAATGGAATAATCCAATCGTAGTGTTTTCTTCCTCCTTATAACTCCGTGGTAACAGTAAAGAAGTGTGTTCTGCAAGCTTCTGCAAAGGCAGAAGAAGAAAACTGCTGAAGGGAAAAAAAGGACCAGAAACAGTCCTCATGACTCAAATTTTATCCATTATGTCAAACAAAAAAGAGAAGAATAATGGCTGTAAATATTCTCCTTTGAAAAAAGCTCTGCCGAAGACATTCCTGCACTGATTCTCTTGCTGACAGAAGTCAGGTGGGTGGGATAGGGTTAGGCTTCAGGCTAAAGATTAAAAGTTAGGATAAGCATTACGCTGGGCTCAGGGATCAGCCAAATGCGTGAGCCGGTGCTGAGCTTTTGTTTGTGGAGTGTTTAAGACACCAAGCAATGGGTTGGGCCTCCAGGTCATCTGAACATCTGTCAGCTCAAGTATCAAAGGTGGCCACATCAGTTCACCCACAAGCCCCCCACAGGCAGAAAACACACACAAATACTTGACACTACAACTTCATCCAGATAACTTTAAATATTTTCAATTGTTTAAGTGGTTTGAAGGTACAAACAAAGGCAACATAGTTCAGGCTGAACATCTTTTCCTAAAATCTTTATTGGAATCTCTAAGAATCTCAGATGAAGGGTTCCTGAGCAGTTCTAAACCTGATTAGACTTTGTCTGCAGTTTGGTAACTTCAGCACTTCAGCTGGGAGACGATCATCCCACCAACAGCAAAAGGTCTCTGAATTGAAGCTGATTCATTCATTCATTTTCCAATCCGCTTTATCCCTTTCGGGGTCACGGGGTTGCCGGAGCCTAACCCGGCTACTCATGGGCGAAGGCAGGGTACACCCCTGGACTGGTCACCAGTCTGTCGCAGGGGCCACAAACACACACCCATGCACACTCACATTCACACCTAGGGACAATTTAGAGTAACCAATTAACCTATGAAGCATGTTTTTGGACGGTGGGAGGAAGCCGGAGTACCCGGAGAAAACCCACGCATGCACGGGGAGAACATGCAAACTCCACACAGAAAGGTCCCCCAGCCAGGACTTGAACCGGGAACCTTCTTGCTGTGAGGCAGGAGCGCTAACCACTGCGCCACCGTGCAGCCCAAATTGAAGCTGATCTACTCACTAAATGTAATGCTGCGGCTAATTGGATTAGTGTGACTCAGATGGCAAAGCTAATGGAACTGCAGCCATCGTGGTTTGAATTAAATGTACTTCAATAGTTTTTATTTACATTGGGGTCAAATCAGTGGGCAAGCAAACTCTGTGTTTTACATCATGAGGTCAAATCTTCTGGTCATCTTGGAAGAAATCAGGAAGAAGTGACTAAAAAAAGCCTGAAAGCTCGTGTTGTAGATGACACAGTTAGCTGGAAATGTTAAGAGAACCGAAAAGAAATCATCAAAAGATTAAATGAACTAAACGGCGGTACCATTGAAGCTTTAGTGATTGGTTGTTGTTTTTCCTGACCCCATGGAGGGTCGTACAGCCAAGTTTCTGCGTGGCCCGAAATGAATCCTATTTGATTAGTTCTATTTTATTATATATAGTTTTATTATATATATATGTGTATATATATATATATATATATATATATATATATATATA
>BSAI01000191.1:2015346-2106368 GCA_036245035.1 Adrianichthys oophorus | reverse complement strand
TATATATATATATATATATATATATATATATATATATAATATTTTTCTCAAAATGTTAAAGCTATGTAGAACTAAAAGGTCCAAACAGAGCACAACACACACACCATGCTGTTAATTCCTCTATTCCTTTGTTTTGTTTTATTTACTGAACAGCTCCTCTACATTCTCAGATATTAACTCCAAACTGGGGATGGCTGTTTGTTCTTACTTTAGTCCACAGTCAGTATTTATTCTGCCTCAACACACTTTCAATCCAGTAAATTAGGTTGATATTTTGACACAGATCCGATGCACATTATGTCTGTTTTCTTCCACAAGACTCTTGGAAGTTAGAACACTCCAGAATTTTAAAATCTTTTTAGTTCATAATTTAGTTCTCTATGAAGTAGCACAAACAATCATAATTTTGACAAACAAACTGCATCCACTGCAGTTAAAATCCTTTGGGAACAAGAAACCATTTTGTTCTCTTTCAAAGCCAAAATTCCACTTCTTGTAGTAGTAGTGTTGTTCATACCAAGCAGCACAGCAGATGTACTGACAAATGTCACTGTGTAAATGCTGGGACAAGCATCACTCCTCTGTGGACTCGGAGGAGCTCTTCACAGTCTGACATGTCTTTGCATGAGAAGCACAAATCTTCCCTCCATAGGAAAAACAAACTAATACAATCAAGTTTATTTCAGGAGGTTGGAGGGCACAGCAGATGATGCAAAGTTCCATCAAGAAACTATGACTTTGGGACTAGTTTATTGAAAGTCAATACAATTTAATGAAGACGTTTAGCTAAAATTGAGAGTGACGATCCACACGAAGAAGGGGGAGACAGGAGGCTTGAGTTGGAATTTTCAACAACTCCAGCCTTTTTTACAAACTGTTACAGAACAGATGTGTTGAAGCCTATTCAATCGAAAATGCAAAGAATGTAAAAGATTTAAATTCCTTTGACTGGAAGTACAGATGTAGCTCGCCTAAGGAAAGCTGTTCTTTCAGCAGTGCATTTGCTTTGTGGAATCTGTTATGTGAAACACATTTCCCATTGACTTCAACGGGTATTGATACATTCTGTTCAACTGAGCTGCAAAAGTCAAGGAAACTAGAAAAAAACGCAGACTTTTAAAAGGTTTTTTTTTTTTCCCAGCAGGCATTTGGTTTGTTATGTGATGCAAGTTCGTTCTGCGCTGTGTGTTCACACGGCGCCCGTTGAGTCTGTTGGCTTTGAGGTCGTTGTACTGCTAACATTTTTCAGGAATTTCAGGTGCCACATCTATTTAATTTGATTTTAGGTGCATTTTTAAACAAAGTTTGTATTTCTGTATCTGTAGTTCTGTATCCCTCCGCTGGTTGGATTAGCCGTGAGGAGAAACGCATTTCTTCACGTGGGTGTGCTCTGAAGCACAGAAGTTTACATTTAAATGTAAGCAGTTGTTTTAGCATGACCTTTTACAGTTATAAAACCAACGCTGTTATGTATTTTCCGAACTCTGGCAGCTACGTGCTAACATAGATGAACGGCGAATATTGATGACGCCATCAGATAGGCCGAGGGTAGGGGCTTGTTTGGGCCGTCCGAATCTGAAGACACTATTTTTCCATAACTCCCTGCTTGGAGGGCTGAATGTAGGGGTAGGAGAAGAATTTGGATATTTGTTTGCCTCAGTAAAGCTTCATAGCTGAGATCTATAAACAGTCTTCTCAAGAAACACAAAGAGGTAGAGCAGAAGTCCTAAAAGTCCTTTAGATTTTGTTTAACCTTCAACGCCAGAGATATTGCCAGTGACCACTGAATAACATACGCTCCGTGATCTACCATAACTTAGTGGGATTCAGCTGATTCTGATGCAAATATAAACGTCTTTTATCGGCGCAGGCCAAAGCTCAGGTGTTTAAGGGGAAAACTTTGATTTGATCAAATTATTCGAAAAGGCTTGCAGTCACTCTTAGGTTTCACCGACAGCCACGCCCGTCCTCAACCTAACCCGAGGAAGAAGCATTTGGAGGCGTGGCCCAGAAATCAGCTGCCGACCTCAGAAGCTGTCCTGCGTGATCATGTTGAAGCCGTGAAGCAGCAGCTTGGTTCGGCTCTGATTCACACCTACAGTAATGCACAGACGAACCCCCACGTCTCCAAATGATGGAATTTTTCCATGGTTGTGTTTGCAGATAACAAATCACTTGTTCCTAGGTTAGTGTCCGGGGGATTTTTCCTATTCACGCTGCAAATTTAAGTTTATTTTCCATCGTAAAGTTCCAGTTTCTAGATCTTTTTTGGGGGTTTGCTTTCATGACAGGGTCACAGCAGCTAAACAGCCTTTTTTCTGGTTAGTTCTTAGATGGGAGACCGCTTGGGTCTTCCAGGTGGCATTCTCTGGAGTTTACATGTCCCAAGTCTGGTTAAAAGCAGAGGGTTGAGTCAGATGCCCCACCCGTAGGAAATCTGGAGACAAATTCTAGGGGGGATTCGGTGAGACTCCTGAAGAGATCAGCCGAATGAAAAAGTCTTCCAAAAGAAAATGCAGCCTATTAAATAAAGAGTCATTAAGAAGATAATCTGAGATAACCAAAATGATTAGGAGATATGGATCTAGAAGTCCTTGTGGTCTTCATTTTCCGAATCAAAAAAGGAAACAGCAGAAATATTTGCTGCAGTTCTACCAAACGCAGGGACTCAAACTTCTTTACATTTTTCTGTCTTCGAACTTAAATTTCTTGGTTGCTTTTGTCCTGATTTATAGCAGGAAGTCTTAACTCCAATCCAATAAAAAACGTATTTTTGGTGTTCTTAACGCGCTCCTCTGGCATTTTTCTGATGATGGTGGACAT
Source organism: Adrianichthys oophorus (assembly GCA_036245035.1). NCBI lineage: Eukaryota > Metazoa > Chordata > Actinopteri > Beloniformes > Adrianichthyidae > Adrianichthys > Adrianichthys oophorus. The sequence goes on along the minus strand of BSAI01000191.1, from coordinate 2,103,545 downwards.
TTATAACAGAACTTAAGCTTCAAACTGCATTTCTGAGTATTTCCTTATTCAAATGGTTGTGAATCAGGAGCAGATGAAAAGATGCAGTTTGAAAGAGACTTCTAAGAGTCTTTGCTTTTAAAGTGGGTCATCGTGTGTTCCAGAGATCTTCACTGACTTGCACTTATACCTTTATAAGATCTAGAAAAGCTTGTGACTGAGTGAATTCTGCTTTATTTGTTCCACCTATCAGAATCGGTCTGATCCAGGATCAGAGCATCCTCTGGAGGTCACGGCGTCTCTTTGTTTTTTTTTATGTGGAAACGCAGAGTAACGGGAGAAAATCCGTCTGGGATGGAAAGTTGGATGTAAACAGAGCGGAGGGAGGAAATGAGAACCATGAAGATCCGGACGGCGGATATGAGGGAGATAAAGAAAATGTCTGAGACAGGGAGGCCGATTACTGTGTCCGGGCGGACGGTGAGAAGACGGCTTGAACTGTCATGTTACTGAACTGCCGGGAAAGCTCACCTTGAAACCGCGTGATCTGCCTCACAACGAAGAGACAAGCAGAGAAGCTTTTAGTTACAGTTCTGCCCAGAAGGTGTTTACCTCAAAGAAAACATAAAAGGTCAAGCGTTAAACTCTTCGGCACGTATTTGTCCATCAGAGCTGTTTCCTCTTAGTTCTGCTCAGCAGGGTGAGCTGCCCACACATCTGCAGTGGTTTCATCTAACCAGCTGGAAGAATGTGCTGGATGTAAACACCATCCACAACATATAAACCGTTTCCGAGCAGCTTACAGAAAAACCACCGGAAAGATGGAAAGCACACTTTCTTTCTTTGTTTCTTTCTTTCTTTGTTTCTTTCTTTCTTTCTTTCTTTCTTTCCCCAACATCAGTTTTGACTTCATTCTTCATCAGAACTTGCCAAAACATGCTCGCCGTTCAGGCACTTGACCCAAACAGCCTCACAGTAACAGTTTCACCAAAATCCTTCAGCAAGGTACTTATGCGCCACTTGACTGTCATTACCTGGCTGGTAGCCAGGAGGACATTTTGCAGAAGCTACGTTTTAACTTCAGTTATCAACGTTTGGTTCCGGATTAGTTCAATAAACACCAGCACCACTTGGAAAAAGTGAACGAATTATTTTCTTCTTGATAATTTTATCGTTATTTTTAAATTTTCCATCTAAAAGTGTTGCCTTCTTGCAACATGTAAACAACTCTTAGCAAAAAATAAAACACTTGAGCTTATTTCATTAAGTATACTTGAATATAAGTACAAGTATAGGAAGTACACTCCCCAACCCCTGGGCCGTGAACCGGTATGGGTCCATAAAACAGTTGATACCGGGCCACACCCACACAAACACGGCCTACATTTGTTCCATTTTATTTATAATCTGATTCTGAAGGCGGTTTTATTTTGAAAAACTGGATTCCCCATCACATCCGACTCATTCTTGATGCATGTGTTGTAGCTTGATCACGTTGTGAAAATCCATCCGCTACTTTCTTAGAGCGGCTGCTCCGATTGAAACCTCAAGCCAGCAAAGTTAACAAAAACATATTTAGAAAATGTATTTTAGCAGAAAAGACTCAGTGAGGAACCAAAAGAAGAGCCTTCGACTTCAAAATAAAAGACATCTGCAGTCTGAGTCTTGACTCCATCTCTGGATTTATTGTGGTAGTTGTTCCCACAGACCAAAATAATAATCCAGAATAATCAGCTGTCTCATGTTACGAAGATGCTGCTAATAGTGTTCAAACGGTGGATTTACGTTTATTAGATTTAATAAATACCAGTTTTAGTGATCTTTTTTTGTGTTTATCTGCTGCACCTTAAAAGTCGGACGAGGCTGAAGTTGGCGTCTGATATTTTAGCTTCTACCTTGACAGCCATGGGTTAAGGGACAATCTACATCACATTAGTGAACAAACAACGTTTCAAGCAGATATTTTACAGAGGATTAAGATGATTTTTACCCTTTAAAAGTATTGGGAAACTGGAAGCAAACTGGAATCAAATCAGACGCCAACTTCAGCTTCATACAGTACAGTCTGTGAAAAGTCTGATGTTAAACCTGACAAAGGTCGGGCATCGCTGCTCCAGACCATGCAGGAAGTATACGAACTCAATACTTCTTCAGACTAAAATGAAACATTCACGTTTACAATATATAGAAGGTCTATAAAAACTTCAAGAATACTGCCTCACTTTTAGCATAGACTAAACATACTTAAATAGACTACTTTTGGTAAAGAAATATTTAAAGTATGGAGTTAATACACTAGCATGAGTTGGCTGTTAGTCTGATCCTTCATATTCTCCCTCATCACCTCTCTGAACTCCTGCTTCCTTGTGCTTTCGCTGAACTCACGCATGAAAATGAAGGTGAATTGAATTATGGAGCGACAGCAGCAAATGGACAGAAACGGCAGCACAGCAGCAGACGTTCAGCAGAGTTCCTGCAGCAGAAATCTGAGCCGAGTTCTTAGCTTCTGCACCTCCAAGACAAACGGTCCAAAGACTTTCAGGTTCTGCAGAATCCATGGAAATGACAACGCACCCAGTGGTGCTGACTCTGATGTGTTTTTAGAGTAAATCAGAGTGAAAGCCAGTGTCTGGACACTCTCTTTCTTTATTTACCTCCTAGTTTCCATGATCTACTTCTTTATCACTCAAAAATGTTGGTTCTGTTTCAAAGGGAAAAGTTCCTGCCACCACTTCTTGTCATGACCTGCAGGTTTAAGTTTCTTAAAGTTTTAGGAGTGATGAGGTTTATAGACCACGCTGGCTTTGTTCTGCTCCATTGTCGTGAAAAGCAGATGCTGGACTCTCCTTTGGAGATGATGTAAGGAGTTCGGTCAACCAGGAGGCCCTCAGAGTAAAACCCGCTGCTCCTGGACATTAAGGGAGCCGGCTGCTGTATGTTTTATTTATTTTTTTTGGACATGTGGTCATATTTCCTCCCAGGTGCCTTCTTCCTCGGAGGCCCCATGGCAGACTCGGGACCTGCAAGAGAGATTGTGTCTCTCAGCTGACCTCAGAACCCCTCCCGTGTCCACGCAGGGATGTTGGAGGTGGTGCACAGGGAGGACCTCCTTCCTCCGTTTGTCGGTGACATTTTTTTTCTGCTTAAAAGCAGCAGGAAGGCTCAGTTGGCGGCGTGTCAGACCGACGCGTGAGGTCTGGGTCTCCCTGTGCCAGTCCCCAGCCCGGATAAAACACAGGGTTCCGTCAGGAAGGGCATAGAAATCTCTGCCAAAGCAAACGTGCAGACCGATGAGAGCTGATTCTCTGTGACGACCCCTGAGGGGACATGACTTTTTCTAAAGTGTAACAGCTTTTTCAATAAATGACAAAAGGAAAAGTTCCTCCACAACAAACAGGAAGTCCAGTCTTCAGCTTGATGAGGATCTATAGTCTTGGGATTGGTCTCTAACTTTTTGCTCTCCGAATGCTTTGAGACAAGATCTGTCGTGTAATTTTCAGAATTTTATCGATGCAAAAGTTTGACAAACCATCTGTGGGAGGCAGCCTTCACGGCCCAGGCACGCCGCAGCGCCGGCATGCCGGGCTCCTTCCAGTGAAGCTGTCACGTCATGAGGCAGCTCTGAAGCAGGGCTGATGTGCTAAACATAGATCTTAAGTTTATTTAGTTGCGTTGCTTTAACTGAAACACATTAATTTACAGAAAAGGGATCAGGTAGGATTTATGTAGAAACAAGACATCCTTGATTTTCAAAATAAAACACCAAGCGTGGAACAATGTGGCAGTTATTTTGACTTGAGATGTGTGTGATCTTCTGCTTAGTAGAATTCCTACTTACAGGTTTTACTTCATCAACTAACACTTTATTGTTCTTTAGCTGACTTAAATAAAGTTTTTGCTTGTTGGGTTTGCCTTCACTATGTCTTAGTGCAGCTTCAGCAGCAGTGATCCTCTTGTTGGGTCAAACTGGTTGATTAAACCCAGTTCTTCTTGGACAACAGCTCAACAAAAAGCCCCAAATGTCAATACGGAATTGATTTTGAATCAAGCCGCACTATGAGCTTATGAGCCAGGAGGATAAAATCCCAAATGAAGCCATCCCTGTGGCCTCAGAGATGCTCCCAACTCAAAGAGGGGTTTGGAGAAGGGAAAAGGTTGAAGTGTTTGGATTTTGGGGAAGAAAAAAACAAACAAACTGGTCTTGTTTTTTTCCAGATTTGTTAAAAAACATGACAGAGGCTGGAATTGAATGGCTCATACTGAAGGACTTCCTGCAGCTCATCAGAATGACTCATCAGAGATGGGACAAAAGCCCTTCCCTCTGGCTGATCCAACGCCAAGAATCAACACAACATAAAGCGAGTTTACATAATTGCGCACAAACTGGTGACGCTGCCAACTAAATCAACTTGACAAACACACCTGCATGCTTCAAAGCGCAGCCGTGACCACTTTGAACAAACAGGACTTAAACTGGAAGGACTCTGATCTGGATCTTTGGCTCTTGAGCCGTTGGCATGTAGGGTTTGATCAGATGGACTTTGGCTTCTTAACTACTGATTTTTTAAAGACATAATTAAAAGTGAAAATATGGCACGTTTGTGCCCCATGGATACGCGGAGGAAACACGTGGCCATAGTCTCCACAAACTACATTTCGCGCATTCGGTGCGCATGCAACAAGTTCTTCCTCCTTTTGCGCACAAACAGCTCCTCGTTTGCTCTGAGCTCCGTCTGCAGCTGTGCGCCTCTGCAAGTTGCAGGTCAACAGCTGCGCCAAAGAGGACACCGCCGGTTCCAGTGCGCTCCATACCTTCAATTTACGTGCCTGCATGTCAGCCAGATGCTCTGCGCACAATCCTGAGCCGCAACAGCTGCAGCGGGAGCGCATCCACCGAATGCCAAGGCGCCCACTGAAGGCGCGCGTTTACGCCAAGCGTATCCCGTCACGCAGCAACCCCGGCTCACATCAAGCCTCACACACGCTGGCTCCCTCTGCGGCTTCCTCTCAACCCTGACTGAGCACGGAACCAGAACACAACTGCAAAACCACGAACGCGCACGGGGAAATATTCAGAAACTTTACACACCGTTTCACTTTTAATGAAATGTTTGCTTTTTATCCAGAACCAAACGTTTAGGGTCATCCAGGTGCGCGCGAAGAAACCTCTCATTGTGGAGGTGCCTTCACCACGCGCGACAGGAGCGAGGAGCGCGCGGGGAGGAAGAAAACGTCCACATTCACTGCACAGTCTGTTTGTGCTTTGAGATTCATGAGTGAACTGTCTGCTTTCACTCCCACAAACCGAGCACTGAGGCGCAATTCACGCGGAGAGTCCCCGGAGACGCGTCGCTCCCGTGCGCACTTTGGACAGATCTGCGCCTTCACGCGCAGCACGCGCCAGTTCTGAGCGCAGACAGTGGATTTTAAAGGCAGGAGTTCCAGTTCTTGTGAGTGGAACCTATCTTTTTAAGTACCTGCCACTGTGTCTCCAAGTTTGTATCCAGATTTTTGATTTATTTTCTGCTTCTGCCAAAAAAACAAAACAAAAAAAGTGAAGTAAAAGGAAATCAAACATAAAAGTCAGTTTGCTGCAGGCGACAGCAGCTTCAGCCTGTCTGAAACTGAGTCAGGCTGTTGCTTCTCGAATCCTGCAGTTTGTTTGTCCTCTCGACCCGCCAGGATTGGAGAGTTTTCAGGCGCAGAGCCGGGCTCCGGCTGAGGCAGGTAAAGGGAGCTCTTACCGTAATAAAGGTAACCATAGCATCGGCGGGTTAGTATCCAACAAAGTCGACATGAAGGTGATTAATTTTGACGTGGAATCCTTTGGCGAAAAGTTCCGACTTTCCGAGAGCTGCTGCGCGTCTGTGCGCTCCGCCGGTCCTGCGTCGGAGATGATCAGGGTGTGCGTAAATCCTCCGCCCCCCTCTCCCTCCCCGCTCTGGCTGTGGCGGGACAGATGGCTGTTGTCGCAGCAAAGACCTGCACACATGCGGCTGCTGTCAAACGGCGCAGGAAGCCTGCTGACATGAATTAGGACACCGAATTAGGAGCATGTGCGTGAGGACGCGCGTGTCTAAAGCCGCCAGTGGATCTCCCGCTTTACTGACTCAAGAACATCTAAATCAAATCTGGAGAAACATGCACTGATTCTGAACAAAACGGAAAGTTTACTTTTGACGTCTGAAATGAGCAACTATTCTTCAACTTTCCATATAAATGTGAAAAATAGTGTATAGAAGAGCTGGAAAAAAAGTGCACTTAAGTGAGAAAATACAACAATTTCCGCCTCTTTTCTGACATAAATTCACCTCTAGATTCTTTTTCATATGATTGACCTTTAAGCGTTTTGGAACAGATGTCCCCGTGCCGGTCCCCAGCCCGGATAAAATACAGGGCTTGTGTCAGGAAGGGCATCCGGTGTAAAACTCTCTGCCAAAAACCAGGAAGGCGGGAAGCAGTAAAAGAGCTCATTCACTGTTTGTGCTGAAAGGGGAACAACAACAGGGGTCTGCAACTTTGAACACTGAAAGAGCCATTTGGTCCAGCTTCTTACTGACCAAAACCCACCAAGAGGAAATTCATGGTTTTGTGAGCATGAAGCTATATATTTATTACATGTACCTTTTAAATATGTACATATATTGAGGTAATCAATCAAGTAATCAGCTTGGCAGGACTGGTGCACCGAGCCAGTGATGGAGAAACCACGTGCAGACCGTGACTTTGGTCTCAAATGTGAAAGAAGGCGAAAACATGAGCAGAAAGTGTGAATATGACGTTGAAACAGAGATCCAGCCATAAAAACATCGTATAATATACACATATTTTACACAAACCGCAATCAATAAAGATCCAGACATTTTTTTGTCACTTCCTGTGCAACTTTTGACATCTTTCTTCAAAGTGCATGCAATGAGCGTGAAGCTGCGTCTCCATAGGAACAGGAAGCAGGAACTCTTTCAGTTCATATTCTGCATGTAACAACAAGCAGACCTTTTCCCCAAAACTGCTGTGCAAGTGACTTCCAAACTGCAAAGCGTTATAGATGACTCTTTATGGTTTTCCAAAGTAATCTATTACTGTACAGCTTTACTCCTATCAAACTGTTGTGTATTTCAAGACTCCGGCAGAAGCAGAACACAACTACAAGGAAAATGATTCCTCATACATGTTGTGATTATGTCTATTTTTTAATACTTTTTGAAAAATGGAATGAATCCTCATAGATTTAGATGAGAACATTGGGATTAAAACAATGAAAAGTGCTCCCTGACGAAGGCAGATCAATGTGACTGACAAAACGACACAGAGATCTGGAAAAAAAAAAACACCCACACTGATAAGGATCAAAAATTAAAGTGTTGGGGTGAACAGGAAAGTCCACATGGGGTGTAATAATTGATCGACTCAAATGATGAATCAATTTCTATTCCTATTAGATTGATCTGTCTGAGGCAAGTTGTTAATCGAATCAACCTTTACCATTAAAAAATCCTTTCAAAATGAGATAAATGGATTTTTAGTAGTATTGGAAAATCCCATTTGGATTGAGACATGGTGGTTTAATGTAACAAAGATCACGTTCCATCACAGTGGACAGCCCACATGAATGGATTTGACATTCATTCTTGTTTACTTGTTTGTTTGTACACATATTTCATTTACACTTGATTATCTTTATTGTATCTTTGTATCTTTATTTATATTATTAATGAACGTGGAAACCTTCCCCTGCGCTGGTCAGTACCGGTATTTATCTCTGAGTCACACTGTTGAGGGTTAGGATAGAGATGTCCTGGATCCATTTTAGCTCAGAGAATCGGATCATCAGCCACAAATTATGATATGAATTGAATTGTTAAATAAATTGTTACACTCCCCCCCAAAGAAAACAACCGTATAGGAGAATTTGTTTTCATTTAAGTCATTTGTGTATTTTCTACTTTATATTTTAATCCTCAAATGTCTAACAGTCTGGCCTCTTCCAATAATTCACTTTAGGGCCTTAAGTTTGTTGTGATGCACAAGTTCAAAATATAAAGAAAAATGCAGGACTGATACCTTATTCTACTTTACTCCAGGGAAAAGTATTGTTACTGTAATGCATTACTTTTGTAATAGATTACTCTTAACACTGACAGTTGTGGTCATCATTTGGGCTACCAGAGCTGTTGGTGTGACTGTGAGGTGAAGAGAAAAACATTTGATGATTTTATTCCTAAATAAGATTAGGCGTGAATGTAGTTTAAACTAACAGCGCCACCTGGACTTCAAACTGTCAGGAAATATATTTCATGGTTTAACAGGTTCATTTCAGTGAAAATACAACACTGAGGTACAATCGATGCTTTTCGTTTAAGGCTGTTTGCAGACTGGACACATTTAATCTGACCAGCTCTCTTAAACGCAGGTTTTAGTTCTCTTCAGACTCCAAACTAAAGTCAGATGTTAAGCACAGAGATCGATGACCGACATGAATTCTGTTAGCTTGAATTGTCCTCCAATCAATTATAAATCTAAAGCAGTTCTTACAAAATAAAAGACCCACTCTAATGGAAATTGGTGATTTTAACATGTTCTCATAGCATTTTTCTGACGATGGAGGACAAATATAAAGAACATTAAGACTAAAATTGAATCAGGAGCAGAGGGAAACAGATCGTATTTGTTTTGTAGAAAATATGCTGGGCGGGGCACAAGCTCCCCCCTGCCCTCCATTCCGATGTAGACAAATAGATCCATCAGCGTCTTTGTTTTCCTCATCCTCATTGCCGTGTTGCTCACCGTGTTTGTTGGGGTTGTGAGGGGCTGGAAGCTAGCTGGAGAGAGCGGGTGGGTGACGGGAAGAGGGGCTGGGGTCCCACCTCTAACAAACTCCTGCCGCTCTGCAGAAACTATGTCCTAAATGACACAGGCTTTTCATTTTGGCTAAAAAAAAGGTCAAAAGACCACTGGGAACGCTTTGAAAATAGATGGGACTTTAAAAAACACAATAAACACAGTTGAGTTTCTTTAATCAGCTCTAGAGTAATGAACAGTTTTGTCTTCGACGCTTCTGCAGGAAGACTTAAGAGCGGTGACTGCCACCTGGGGTCTGCTATGCCTGGTATGTGGGGTGGGGTCCTCATCCTTTCATACCAAATCAATCTGCATTTTCCACCATCACCCGTGGCGATCCCACACCGCCCTCTGACGGAGGACCTCTGTGGTCCCGTTTGCCCTCCTCCCTGTGGGAGGTTGGCCTTTGTTTCTGCCCTGCAGACGCCTTCCTGTGGAAAAACAGCCACCACCACCACCCAGCCCCCACGGACATACACACTAGGTAGTTTCCACAATATAGTCCCGTCCATACCATCACACAAAACTCAAGAGGCGGTTAGCTATTTATAAAAGCAGAGAAATGTGTCGTGAGATGATTCATTTTGGAATCATCTGTCTGTAATCATGCTGGGAGATGTCTCTCTAAAGAACGTGTCTCGTTCAGGAGCTCTGAGCTTAATGCAGATCGTGGAAATCCCGATGTTTTGCTTGATGTCACCCATTTTCCTGCAGCTAAGTTTAGAAATGTTTCAGTTTTCACTTTCAGTGTTTTACTGGTGACACAAACTGAGTGTTTTATTGTGAAAGGATCTTTTACATCAGGGGTGTTTCAAGCCCAAAACGAGAAGCGCAGATGTGATGTTTGCTTTGAGGGTGTTTCTGGAGCAGAACAGAGAAGGATCTACATGCTGTGATCCAGACAGGAGCTGTGGTTTGGATCAGGAAGTCTGGAGTGACCGAGAAGATGTTCAGGACATGAAAGAACATTTCTGACAGCTAGCATCCCCTTTAAGAAAGGAATGTTGTTCCACACAATCAGACCAAAAAGGTTCCACCACAATGAGAGCATTTCTTCATCTGAATTTACTGATTTAAACCCCAGAAGATAATTTTTCTGCAAAAATCAACTCACATCTGGAAAGATTCTCTTTGAGTTGTCAGCAATAATGACATAGTCTGAAAAAGAAAACCAACTTACATGTTTAAAACCCAAATAGTGTTTCTAAAAGGAATTACTTTTTGCTATTTGAAGTAGAAAATGTGATAATATCTTTGCAAAATGTCCCGAAAAGAAAATTTGCAAAAATCCAATTAGACTAAATTTGTTTTAAAAAAAAAGACCCAGCTAAACTTTCAAAATAAAACTCCTCCAAAATGCTCTCTGCTCCTTTTAATGGAAGCCTCCTGTTCGGCATCTGCTCAGTCATAGTGTGAGTATTTGTCCAGACTGCAGTTGGCCTCACTTCTCCGCCTCGCTCCACGCATGGCGGGTCAAAGGAGGAAATGTCACCAAAGCTGCGGTGAAGACATCAAACATGCAAAAAAGAGTTTCGCCGTGAAAAAGATATCTGGTAAAAAGTGTTGTGGGAACTGTTGAAAAGGACGAGAGAAATGAGAGGGAAAAGAGCAGACAAATAAAGAGAAGACAATGAGCAAAGAAGTGCAAACATTTCACTGTGTGAACTGCACCGCCCTCGCCAACGTGCATTCAAGTCACTGCTTTCGATGCAAAGTTTCTGTAAACATTTCCGGTTTCCGTTCAAAACTCTTAGCTACATGTGTAGCTAGACTGTTTTGGGGCTCTACTTACAAAACACTGATCTATTAAACCAAGTCAAACTTTGACCAATCAGGGACACTGATTTGGCAGTGAAAATGGCGACTTCATTTCATTGGAGCCTGGAGTAAGGCGTTTTCCGTGGTTGATGCTTCATCCAGTTCTCATATACAGTCAGTGGTTCCAGTCTTTTCCAGGCCCACACACACACGCACACTGTATGTACGCATAGGAACCAAATCAATGAAAGTGTGAAGCAGTTCTGTGGTCTGTGGAAGGAAACCGGAGAAGACACACCCATGCATGAGGAGAACATGCAAACCCCACACAGAAGAAACCCAGCTGGGATTTGAACCAAGACCTTCTTACTGTGACATCTACTCCTTGGAAATCCAGTTGGTGAAAATAAAAAGTCAATCCTTTTGGTGTGTTTTTCTTTTTTCCTCTCAAACACAATAAAGGGTTTCTCAAGGTTGTGGAATTTCTGTAAAGAGAGCAGAAAATTGATTTTTTTTTTTTTGTTGAGGAAAACAATACATCAAAAGGAATGAGTCCTTTTAAAAAGTTCAAGTTCTTATTAAATCACAAGTAACCTCTTAAATTATATTATCCATATTAACCCAGAATGTTAGCTAGGACAGCAAACATCTTGTGGTTTATCCTCATATCAGGAGATGGTTTATGAGCAGCATGTGCTTTTTTGTTTGTTATAGTACGTACCAGATTTTGATTAGATATTTTTCAATATTCTAGCATGCTAATTAAAAAGCATTAGCATGCTAGAATATTGAAAAAGTCTGTTTATACGACAATGTCTGATTCAGACTGAAAGTCAGTCAAACCAGACAGTAAAGTAAAAACGGTGTCTTTAATTAAGGCCCAGGTTCTAAGTCAGAAGAGCTCAGGTCATCATTGTGAGTGATGTCAGTGAGTCCTCCGAGCCACCGGGGGGAGACACATTCAAACGTCACAATCTGTCCGGATTTCATGTTGATTACGTAACTTTGACTACTTAACGGGATCAACGTGAATCGGCAGGTCCTGCCGTAGAGAAATCAGTACGCAACACTTTGTATTAGTGAATTTGTGCATATCGATTTAAAGTGTTGCAATGCCGGCGCCAAGTCACTTTTCTCTCCGGATCAGCTCATCCGCGTTGATAAGGATGTAAGGAGTTACGGTATGTCAAAGGAAACAGTAGGTTTTGACCAAGACATCCACAGTGTTAAAGGCTCACAGCTTAAAATGAACAAAAAGGAACTGTTGCGGTTAACAGTTAAATTAGACTTTTTCAACCCAAAAACAAAGAGTATTTTTCAACTGAAATTGGGAGATTTGTTGTCTGCAGCCAGGTCCTCTGGTAAAAAAGAGGCATCAGTAGCTGGAGTGTCCGGTGAGAGGTTTGAGAAGTACGGCAGTGGATGGGATTTATGAAGGGATTGTGTGGCACAATCCTCCTCTTGATTCCTGAGGACAGGCAATCCGTCTTTGACAAACTGCTTCATTAAATGCATTAACTTCTCTCCAATTGAAAAGGGGTCATGAAACAGAGCAGGAAGCTTTGAGATCGGCTGGTGTGTGACAGAGCATACAGGTCACACTCACTTTTACAGTTAGACGAGAAAACTCTATGGTGACAATGCGGTCAACACGCCTGTGACCGCAGATGTGAGCGGAGAACAGTTTGAGTTTCTGCAGGATCGTATCAGAATTTGATCATTCGTAGCATCTATTCAGAGCACCGTTTCCTTGATTTATCGCAGTTCATCTTTGGTGCTCTCACTTCTTCACAGATTTTATTTTGCAAGGCACGCCTGAAGAGTGCGCACTTTTCACTTGGGCAGCAATAACAGGCTCTCTGCGTGGTGCGCAGGGTTTGCGTGGTTAAAAAAATGATAAATCGTGAGATGTAACTCATCTACTTCAGCCTTACTTACCCTTGAATGTTGCTTAAATGTTCACCACACCCTGAAGCCCGCAGAATGCCCCTAAGTAAAAATGAGCACCAACATTTAGCGCTCTACCACCTTCAAATTTCCTGCAGACAGCCCATATCCACCCGTAAGTTAGATGTTTCTTACAACTACAATCGTGTATCCCACAATGCCAACGTGCTGCAACCAAAATGCGCATTTTTCTCAAAATTTCAGGAAAATTTTCAATTTCACGGCGACCAGATGACTTTTTGAAATCGGTCAGTGGCAGCCGGAAGGCAGCGGTGCAATAGTTGACTGATTGGAGGGTCTCCAAGGTGTTCTGTTCTGCATGCGTTTATTTGGTTGTTGTTTCACCTTTTCCTTCTGTGCAGGCTGGCTGTGGCTCCTCCCAGCTGATCCACACGCTCACCTCATCTCTGCGGAGGTGTGCACAGCTGTCTGCACTCGGCTACTTCTTTAAGTTGTCATCTTTCTGCATTCAGGGTTGGTCGTTTTGCTTGCTTGTTTTTTTTTTTGCCTTTTTCCTTTGGTGAGGCTTTTTTTGGTTATTAAGTCTTTGGACTGCTGACTCTCTCTGAGCCTCTTCCCTGCATCTGGGTCCTCCTCGACCAGTCCGTAACAGAAGATCTCCAAAATCGTCTGATTTTGGACTGCCACCCCCCTGCCGCAGTGCTGCCATCCCACTGCCACTGTGATTGTTAGAAACCTTGTTAGAAGACCTGTGTTTTGATGAATTTTACTTGATGCTGAGAAGAATACGAAGGAGACAGAACATTGTGTTTTCTGACATGTCTAAAAATGTCTAAGTTGACAAGAATATAATGTGTGCTCAAAATTGTTGGAGTTGGAGCTTTGACTGGTGATACTTTGTTGTCTAAGTCACATTTGACTATTTTCCAGCTTTGCGTTACTCAACAATCTGGACTTTGGATCTCTGAAAGCTCTTTTTGGAGACATGGCCAACATAAGTGCATGCTTGGTGTGCGGGGCAACCTCAGATGTTTATTTCCTCAACAGGAATGAAGGTGGGCTAACACCTGACATCAGTTAACTTTATTGAGCTTGTTAGCTTAACAGTTGGCATACTGTATCTATTAGCATTGCAAAGTCCTTTAGGTTGTTTTTGATAACGATCAGGTTGTTTTTTGTGTGCTTCATTATCTAAGTCAATCGTCTCAACCTGGATGTAAACCGGATTATGTTTTATTACAAATTAATGCAGAAAACCAAGACCTTTAAGAGTTATTGGGATTTGACTGATTAATAAGGAGGATAAGGGTTTATTCTGGTACACAAAACCCCAGAACTGGTGCGCTGGACTCCATTTTTTTCCCCGAAATACATTTAAAGTGAAAAGGGTGAGAAGTTTGGAACACAAACCAGGTTGATACGGATTTAGAGAACGAGACATGTGGAAAAACGCTAACAGAAAACGATGGAGGATTTCAATGAGCTGAGAGATTGCAATCAGAGCAGAAAAGAGTTGGAGATCCGGGGGGGGGGGGCACTGTAGTCTAAAAAAGGCAACGAGGGATCTGTCTCTCTGCTCTGCTGCCTCCTAGACATGCAGACACACATCCAGCTGAGGAGGAAAACAGCGAAGGGGTGGGTTCCTCACACTCTGTGGTATGCGCCGGCGCTAATCTCCTTGCAGCCTTCGGCGGAGCGGAACAGACACAACATGTCAGAGTAAACACAGATCTCACACGGAGAGGATGTGTTTGTGTTGACTTACACCTAATGGAGTCCTGCAGCGCAGAGCGTGGCTGCCCCGCTTAGTCTCTACGTAACCTGTTTGCATTTGCTGCATAATGCACATATTAATTACATGGCAACTGGATGTGTCCTTTGATGGCTGGTTGATTTCCCTTTCAACCCCTGACAGCTGGGATAGGCTCCAGCAATCCCTTAAGGCAAAACAAGATGAGGAACTTCCAGAAAATGGATTAAACTATGGCGAACACGGAGAAAAAATGACTTCACAATTAGGGAAATATTTGTTTATCCATCCATCTATCCATTTTCTAAACCTGATTTGTCCCTTTAGGGGTCACGGGGGTGCCGGAGCCTTACCCGGCCACTCGTGGGCGAAGGCAGGGGACACCCTGGACAGGTCGCCAAACTGTCGCTGAATATTTGTTTAAGGATACAAAAAAGATGTCGCTGCTGCTCCAAAAATGGCTACGAGGTAGATTTATGAGTTCATGAGGTATTTTTACACAAAATAAACGTACACTGTTCTTTAGAAATATACCCTTTCTTCTGTGAAGGTTTAGTAAATCTTTAGTGAGTTTGTGTCTGAGATTATTGTACAAACAATTTTGTTCTTCCTTTCCCATTTGGTCTTAATCTGATTGCAATACATTTAATAATACATTTTCAAGAAGAGGATGCAGGAGCAGGACTTGAGACTTCACACTGGGAGGAGCACGAATCTTGAGCAGGGCAGGTAGTACAGATATACAGGAGCAGATATTGAGGTCCAGGTCGTCTGAGGCGGAGAGCTGGTGGAGAGCAGAGCAATATAAGGGTGTGGGTAATCATTGCTGGCAGGAAGATCTGAGCAGGAGCAGCAGAACCCCGACTGATTACATCAAAGTAGGATGCAAATGACATTTTTATGATTTTTCTAAACAATGCAAATGATAGTCAGCATAATTCTCTAGTCTCTAACCCTTAGAGTAAATATCAAATGTTATTGAACAAACCTCCAGTAGATAACAGCATTTTGTTCAAAAATAAAACCCTTCAGATTCACTGTTCCACATTATTACACAACAGAGTTCCACAACATTTGAACAATTCTAAAGAACTGAAAACGATCATTTGATGAATTTGCTGCATTAGGAGGTCATATTTACTGACATCTAAAGCTATACCAATCAAAAACATCTTCATCGGTCCGGATCCTTATTTTGTAGCAGATTCCATTATTGTCTCCATCGAACTTGTGAGTTTTTTTAGAGTTTCTCTTTGAATTTCTTTGCAGGATGTCAGAATATCCTCCAGAGCTGCTGTTTGGATGTGAACTGCCCCCCCACCCTCACACATATTTGACTTGAGGACGCTCCAAAGGTTCTCAATAGGGTTGAGTTCAGGAGAGGATGGGGGGGCCACACCATCAGTTTCTCTCCTTTTATGTCCATAGCAGACAATGATGCAGAGGAGATGGAGCATCGTCACGCATGAAGATGGTTTTGTTTCAGGTTCTTCTTTTTCTACCACAGAAGAAAGTGGTCAGTCAGAAACTCCACCTACTTTTCAGGGGTCATGTTCACACCTTCAGGGACCTAAATGATTGCCAAGCTCCAGACCAGTGTTCACGTTTGACTGCAGTTAACTTCAACGCTCTTCGACGCGATCAACATGAATCAGCTCATTCTGTCGTGGAGAAAAACAGCTTTATTACCCTTCATATTAGTAATATTTTGCATTTCCATAAAAAGCTGCTTTAAAGTCTTGCTTTACGAGCGCAGAGCAGCTTTTCTCTGCAGATTAGAGTTACAGTATGGATAAGATGAGATGAGATATCCTTTGTTTGTCTCACAGAGGGGAAATTCCAACATTGCAACGCAAAGTATAAGAATATAGGACAGGAAATCAAGAATAATAAAAAAATATAGAATAATAAACATAATAATTAATAGCAATGAATATAAAACAAGTATAAAGGTTTTAAAGTGACTTCAGTGAGTTGCACCAGTGAGGATTCACATGGGAACACAGGATTATTGTTAGTGACACGTGTTCAAATTTAACAGTGCTTGTTGTAAAGTCTGTCAGCTGCTGGAATGAAGGATTTTCGGAGCCTTTCCTTCCCACAGCGAGGGTGAATCAGTCTGTCACTGAAGCGGCTCTCCAGAGCAGACAGGGCGTCCTGCAGGGGGTGACACTCATGGTCCAGCATTGATCTTAATCTACCCAGGACCCTTCTGTCCCCCACCTGCTGCACTGAGTCTAGAGGACAGCCCAGGGCAGAGCTGGACTTCTTGACGACCCTGTCCAGCTTTTTCCTCTCCCTCTCTGTGATGCTGCTGCTCCAGCAGACCACACCTTACCGGACGGCTGATGCCACCACGGGGTCATAGACGGCCCCCCGCGTTGATGAGGATATGGTTCTGCTGACACCAGTCCACAAAGTCCTGCGTTAGTCCTCTGTACTCCATCGTCGTCCGTGATTAGTCCGATGATGACAGAGTCATCAGAGAACGTCTGCAGGGCGCAGCCGTCCGTGTTGTGTCTGAAGTCTGCAGTGTAGAGGATGAAGAGGAAGGACAGTGCCCTGCGGCGCCCCCCACACTGCAGATCTGGAGGTCAGACACACAGACCCAGGCTCTCACAAACTGGACGTCTTCCAGAGCTGGGGTACCAAACCCCACCCCCACCCCCCTACCATCAGTACCACGCACCAGAAAAGGCTGGAAAGAGGCTTTGACGGCAGAAATCGGAAGGAGCACAATTTCACACGATGAGTAATACGTTTTTAAGTCAAATAAAATCAGTTCCATCCAAATATAATGAAACACACTGTAAAAATATTGGAATCAACAAACAGTATTTAACAAACAGGATTTAAGAACTTATAAAACAACTTTAGTTTCTGGTTTGTTTGCAGGTGAAAATGTAAAGTCAGTGTTAGCATGCCAGCCTGAACACAAGCGATGGAAGCATTTCTCCTACAGGAAGCTCCAATGTCATCAAAAGGACTTAAATAATGTAGCCACAATAAGATAGACTAGCTCCTTCAATTACTGTGTATTTGTGTGCATTGATTACTGCTTTGTTCCTATAGAGTCCCCATCCTGGTTGGTCAGTCTCCTGTTCTTTCAGATTTGAGATATTAAAGCAGTGAAGGGAATGGCTTTAATAGGAGGCCAGTCATCCAACTAACTTCAATAAGAAGGTATTTCATCATTTATGAGGGCTTATCCTCAGAGCATTACTACACAGTCGGGTCTCTAAGTGAATCATTGAATCTACTCACCAATATAAACATAGGTTGAGGTTCTCTTAAGGTTCTGACTTGTTTTTCTTTTATGTAAAAAACATCAAACATCTTTTTCCAGTTCTGGGAAACATAATGAAAGAGGAAAAATGAAATGAAGGTATTTGTGATTCAATCCCCGCAATCTGTGAAGACATGGAAGTTTGTCTGTGAATAAAACATGTTGCAGCAGAGTAATAATCAAATCAACAGGTTTGAATGCATTAAACACAGACCCACGTACTAAACTCTCCCTGCAAACAGAAAGCTGTGAGCTAAAGCTGTGACACTAAAACCGGTTCTCATTATGTATAGGCATCCGCTCCACTCTCATTTGTCAACTGGTTGAAAAGTGAAAAGCGGGGGGGGCACAATGTAAACCAAAAAAATTATGGCGGTTCTGCTCAGAGCTGGATTGTTAAACATATTGCAAGTAAGTGTACAACAATCACATCTAGAACAGCTCAAGAAGCCTGGACTACTCTGCGTTTGCTCACTGTCACAGACCAAGGAATGCTGTGCGAACGTGGATTTGTGAGGCCTGTCATGAAAACCGGAGACAAAACGCTGCACCTGCTGACAAAAGGTGTGTTTGAGATGACCCAGCGCCTCGAGACAAAGATGAAGGCGAACACTGATCTGCAGCGAGAATGAACGAGGACAGGAAGTTAAGGGTTGTCCTTAAGATTTGGTTGAATTTGAATCTGCCTCTCCCACTTCGTACGATCTATGCTATTTTGTATTTTGTATTACTTTTAATTGAATTGCTCGTCTGACATCTGTGTTTTTAGTTTATATTCTTAGCTTTGCAAGAAGACAATTTTAACATCTGTCTGGGGAAAACAGATGAAAAACAGCCGCGGAGGTCATTGAATGTGCACTGTCCCAGAGAAATAAATACAATTGAAATGGAAGAGAACTTTTAAAGGCAACAATAAACACAAAACGACAGATGATTTGTGATTCCTGTACTTCTGAGATCCTTTTGTTGCAAAAATGCAAATGTCTGTCTGATGTTTCACATAAAAACTAGAATGATTATCAGTACAAAAAAATACAATGATGAAATGTTTCAAGTAAAATTTGTTTTAATAATAAAGTTATGAGTGATGCCGATTCAGTGACTACAACCATGAATAAATAGGACGTTTTGTACATTTTTTTCAGCAATGATTCACTATTTGCAGAAAGAGTTACAAAACACAGATTTCCTTCATTTAGTGCCAGTCGTTTCTGTTCAGCATCAAAAACTAAAAAGCGTCTTAAACTACAAGAACTGTCAGGACACCGCTTCCCACAATGCATTGTTGTATTTATCTTTAACGTCTTAAAGTCTGCTCCGTGAAAATATTCTCTGACTGTAAACCAGTTTGTGGTCACAAATTGTCAACAAGTTGCACAGTTCGTTAGCATAGCATTAGCATATAGCGTCAGTGTAATATTGATAAAATTTTATTCAAAGTGGATTCACATTTGTTATTATATTTAGAAAATAATGTTTTTGTTGTGAACAAGGAGGTGGGTGGAACCCACAGGTGAGCGGACAGAGCGGGCCGGCTGGCAGACTGACACACAAGCACCATAACGATCTGACAATGGCTGGAGGTTTGACGCTGCTTAAAAAGCCATGGTGATGAAGATCAGGTGGAGATGATCAGGAACAGGTGCCGTTGCTTGACGAGGGGGAAGGAACGCCTCCAGAGCACAACAGTTTTTATGTTTTCTCTGACTTTCAACCAGTTTGTGGTTTCAAATTGGAGACAACTAACCACCATGCACTGCAATCCCAGCAATCTGCGCAGCGCTGCGTCCGCCTGGGTGATCTCAAACTCACCTAATGTTTGCCCTATTGTCTGTAAAGCCACGTTCATAACAGCCTTACAATTAAAGGTTTATGTAATCTCATGCAAATGTGCGTTTTCCGCGTACAAAACTCTCACATTAAGTTTCTACACCTGTTTTCAGGTTTTTACGTACAAAACGTTGAACGTGTGTTGAAAGTTAAACCTGGTTGCGCTTGGACCAATAAACAACTTGTATTTGGTAGTGACATATGGATGGCAACCCTTTTAATTTACGGGAGTGCCGACTGTTTCAAAATTGTTCATTAAGAAGAAATGAATAACTGCGGTTTGCACCTATGGCACCACGTCTTTCATATATCGGAATAGAGCTGTGAAAGAAAAAGCCTGGAGCAGGATTCCCCAGATTTGAACCGCTTCAACATTTGCACCAAACCTCTTCCAACTGCAGATGGTGGACATGCTGCTGATGTTCCTTTAAACTGAAAACTGTATCATTTCTCCATATTCAAATTAATAGAATGCTTTTGGTTTGAAGACACTGAAAACTTCAGCAAAAGTTCTCAAAATTAGCTTAATATTAAAGAATGAACTTGCAGAAACTCCATAAAAGTAAGTTATGCTGAAGGGGGAATTATATTACAAAGTATGAAAAGCAAATGTTGGTTGTGGTTAGTGGGAACAAAACTGGACAACTCAAAAGACTTTGGCTGTACTGTGTGAAAATAGTCAAGCATTGCTTTGGCTAACCAGCAAAACTGCTTTGTGATAGATCAATTCATTAAAGAAAACGAAAGTATTTGATTTTTTTGCCCAATCATAAACATTTTTATCATGTAAGAAATTCACAAAAGTAAAAGCTGAAATCAAAGGAATGATTTTGTGCATTTCTGTGGAGCAGCTAACTTTTTTATTACTCCTCATCACGTTCAACTCATTCTTCTCCATTTACAAACATAAACACACTTCATATCAATCATCTGACATCCATCCACCGAGCACATCACTTATCTCCACTCAGGGGAGTTTTTTTTCTTTTTTTGTTGCGGTACTTGTAGCAAAGGTTGCACACTGCCATCCTTGTTATCCGCGTGATCTTTGTCAGAGGTTATGCATAAATCAAACTGGGGCTTTTAAAATTCTGCCAGCAGTTTTGGTCAATAGCTTTAAGGTGAGCAGCATGTGTAAGTAAAAGAAAGATGATGTGCATGGACATATTATTGACACCAGAAGGATATAAATGATGTCCAGTCTGGTCGTCTGTTTGACAGTAAATGTTCACTCTTCTGAAAGAGCTTCTCCAAAAAGTTTAATAAAAAAAACATATAAAACTATCATCTTAAAGGCCATTTAAAAATCTCTTTTTAGTGAAATTATTTTTAGCTGAAATTATCAGACATTTTGACTTCATCAGATTTCCTGTTCTTCTGTGAACAGACTCAGAACAGGTTTAGTTAGACCACCAGAACACAGTGAATGACTGACCTTAGCATCAATCATAGATATGAACGCTTTACTCTGAGACACCTGTACAATTCAGTCATTGACTGTAAATGAGAACTGGACTGAGTGACTCCTCCCCCTCGTGTTCCAAACAGGAAGTACTTGCTGGCTCCAAGAAGCCAAAATCCCACAGACTTCTACAGGAAAACAAACAGCTCTTACTGAGTCATTCTGTTCATGCTCTGATACATTTGAACATGTTCTGGATCATCCTCATTTTTTCAGTAGTGCACATTTTTTAAGTTATAAACTGACCAACCAGATGTCTCAATAAAAGCATGTGATCAAACGTACGAAACAATTGATTGACAGATTCTGCTAAGTCCACTTTGCAGACTTCCAATGAGCTCCCTCCTGATTGATGATCCCATTGAAACGTTGACTCAGACTGACCCTGTCTGACCGATTCAATCACTGTTTACCGATGTCATCTGGCTCCAACATGGTGACGTCTAAAAAACTAAACCTGATGTGTTGCAGGCACATGACTGGAGTTTGCTCCGCCCACCTTCGTAACATTAGGACAGGGACAGGTGAACCTACGGGTCAACCCATCTCACAATCAAAAGTATGAACCCTTAACAATGAGCTTTAATTACATCAGAATCCATATATCAGGCTGTTTAAGACCCATTTTTTATTGTTTTTAAGCTTGGACAGTTAGAGGTTGCTACTGTTGAATCCCACTATAACGACTTCTATGAACGGTCAAGCCAATACAGGAACCAGAATCCATGAGAGAATGAAAACCCTGTAACACATTATCCTTAGCTTGTCTGACTGGTCAGTTATGTTCCTGAAAGTGCCTTTCTGATCACCGTCGTTTTACCACTCAAAGCAATGAGTGAAACAACAACAAAAAAAGATTCAGTTTTAAGCACTTGTACTAAAAAACTGTATCTAATCTGAGCGGGAAAAAGCGCCAGTTTAGTCATAAATTGAGCGTTTTGTTATACAGAATGTTTGCTACAGTTTTTAATAATCTCAGATGTCCTTTTAGTAATTATGTATCCACCCCTTATGCAGCTGTTTTAGATTTGGGTGACAACAGAAGAAATCAGAACAGACAAGTGAAAAAAACCAAAAAATCCTTTAAAGAATATGGATTACCACAGTTTTTTTTAATGCCCAGTCCTGTGTGTGACAGTGATCCTCGGCCTGACGCTGAATAAGACGAAATTAGGTCCAGAAAAGGTCAGAAAACAGGATAAAACAAAATCATGCAAAAAAAAGAAAGAAGTGGGATGATTAAACCCAAGCGAAGGAAGGTAACAGCTGGCATTCTTGCTTTCTTCACCCCATCACATCTGATACAGTACACAAAGAAGAAGCATAAGGAAACAGGGTTGTCTAAAATCATTAAAAAACTGCTCCTGATGAACTAGAAAACTAATAGAATTAGCTTCCTCGTGAAGGAAAACGTGATATTGGATCATTTTTAAAAGCAAAACATACGTCAAAATCAATTTTAAACAACAAGGAAATGAAACTTGATGTTTCCCATTGAGAAGTTTATGACTGGTCCCCTGGGGCTCCTCCATTCCTTAGCTCGGTTGTTGGCTCAGTTTTATGTTAAGACTCTTCCAACACACATGCAAACTCAAAAGCCGCTTTCCTTTTTTTTTTCCTCTCACACACACATGGTCTCACTTACACCAGAAACATAAAACAAAAAAAACAACTGTTTTCACTCAACAGCTCGTCCACTCCAAAAATAAAATAAAAGCAGTGTTTTTATTACTGTGACATAACTTGAACATGAAAATACTCCAAAATGAAACTGAAGTATGTGCAGAAAACTCAAACGCAGCCACCTACTCATGTGACCTTCTCACATGGTCACATGCAGCAAACCCCTGCAGGGATGGAAGATCCCTTCCATCCCTGCAGGGGTTTGCTGCATTACAAGTCTGATTTGTACACACAGCCTCTGTGATCACAAACACTCCCTTTTCTTCAACATACCGCACATCTACGGCCTCTGAAGCGCCAGGGGTAAAACTCTGAAAAGCCTTTACGTCAAACAGTAAGGATGCAGAAGAAAGCTTGACAAAACCCATAACAGTGAAGAATATGAAGGTTGTCCACAAGGCCTCCCTGATAAATGAAGCACAGTGGAGTATTTTATGCTATAATGGGTACTGCAAATTCCATGTAAAACAAATGGTTTTAAAGAGACAACTTGAATGACTCCTACTAACAAAGAGCCAAAAAAACTAGCTTGAAATTGGCTCTACAGCAATCATGGAGTCATGTGATCACAAGTAGTAATCATTGACTGTATATGAGAACTGGACAGACTATCCCCTCCCCCTCCCGTTCCAAATAGGAAGTGCTCGCTGTTCCCAGAAAGCCACAATTCCATAGACTTTTACTGAGAAATAAACAGCTATTATTCAGTCATTCTGCTTGTCAGAATGATCATTCTTGTTCTGGTATCTCTTTTTAAAATGTTTTTGCTAAATATAATTATCTTTCGTTCAATTTTTTCTTTCATCGTGTGGTTCCAACATGGCGAAGTCCGTATCGTGGAAAAATGGTGACTACATTGACTTCCTTTCGCTTGAACCGGAGATAAGTTATTTTCTATGGATGACATCACAGGCACTTTGTCCATCTTTATATACAGTCAACGGTTGTAACCATATTTAAGCACAGGCACCGACTTTGAATGTTGGATGTGGGGGTGAGCAGGTACCAGATGCTTTTATTGAGCCATCTCTGCTCACTCAGTCCAGTTTTCTTATACAGTCAATGCAGTCTATGCATTAAATGGCAGCCCATGAAAGTAAAAACTAGAAATCTGATCTTATTTGAATTCACATTTCTTCATCAGAGAAGAGGTTTCAGTCCAACTTGTCTTTTTGCATGAACCTTTTTAGGTATTGTCACACACTATGAGCAACAAGTACTATTTGACTAAGTTACAAGGGATTATTTTTAGACGTATATCTGAAATTTAGCAAATTTTCACTTGAAAAGAATAAAAATGGCACCAACATACCAAGTTCAGACACTGAGTGACAAGAACATAAATGGGATATTATATTGTTCTGTTTTTGCAAATGTGTCTCGCAAACCTTAAGTGAAACTTTGCTACACGTGTTTGCAAGTCATTTTCACTCAAATAGTACCTGTTGAGTTTGGTGTTTTATTTCAAATAAAGATGAGAAATTATTTTCGGTCAAATTTACCGTTTTCGAGTCTTTGGTTATCAAAGGTATGCTACTTACTAGCCTGGCCTTTATAGCATCAAGTCGGAACATACTAACGGCAAATAACCCTGGGCCATCTACTGACTGCCTTCATTTGTTTAGACACATATAAGTGAAAGTCAAGTCAGTTGATTCTTTGGTTTGTCATTTGTCAACACCGTCTTTGAGTACACAGAGTTGGTGGTTTCTCAGCGCTGTTAGCTTTTATTTGCACCATGCGAACAGCACAAACTTCAACAAGAAGCTCAGCAGGTATTTCTCCTTGAGAAAAGTGGGTGTGTATTGTCTCAGATATCATTATCTGTCCCTCTCTCTTTGTCTCCTTACTTATTTCCATATACACCGGTAAAGAAATACCAAAGACCCTCTGTTGTAAGGACAAGCCCAGCGGCATGGATCATTTCCCTAAAGCGTGAGACTGTGTACCAGGGCAGAGAGGGCAGCAGAAGGAGGAGAAGACAGGTGAAGGAGGAGGACAGGAGGGGGGGGGGTAATTCAAAGCTACAGCTTTAGTTTACCTGTCATGGCAGCCAGACGGCAGGAGGGTTGCTGCATTTGATCTCTGTCAGATAGGAGAGCCGAAGAGGTTTTTTTTTCCTTATCTGTGCGTGTGTGAGTGCAGAAGAGTGCTTGAGTGTTGTTGGGTTAGATTGCCCGCTCTGATAACTCAGGAGTTCCCATATGGGAGTCGGAAGGTAACAGGTAACACTAGAATAAGTGGTCCTCCTGGAATATATAAAGACCTCTCTTCTTTGAAAGGGGAGGCGAATTGGAAAGGAAAGTGAAATGTTTGTAGGGCTGAAGTGAGCTGCTGAAAAAGTTTTTGATTTCAGGGGCAAGGAAGTAATACCTTTTGGGTGGCATGTTGCTTAGATTCCATGAGCTTTGGTAAACTTGGTGAGATTCTTGAACCCATGAAGATTTGACTGTAACCAAACCCACGTTAGGTTTCTGAGGTCTAAGAAGTTTGATTTCAGACTTACAGTGGCATAAAACAGCATTTGTAGCCCAACCCGGCCACTCATAGACAAAGGCAGGGGACACCCCTGGACAGGTTGCCAGTCTGTCACAGGGGCCACAATCACACACCCACACCTAGGGACAATTTAGAGTGACCAATGAAGCATGTTTTTGGATGGTGGGAGGAAGCCGGAGTCCCCGGAGAAAACCCACGTATGCACGGGGAGAACATGCAAACTCCACACAGAAAGGTTACCCATTGATGTTACTGATTCAAGTCCCCCAGTCAGGACTTGAACCGGGAACCTTTTCGCTGTGAGGCAAGAGCGCTAACCACTGCGCCATCGTGCAGCCAGCTTTGTGACTCACGTACATAAATTCAAAAAGGGGGAGGAAAGGGGTCCAAGACAAAAAAAATGATGTTTAAAAAATCTTTTAGTTGTTACATAGAAATTACAGTGAGCAAGTCGTGAGCGCTCCATTCCGATGCATCCACTTGTGGAGAAATAGATCCATGTCATTGAAAATGGAACGTGCGCATGTGCTAAGTGTATTGTGAAGTGAAGCATTTGTTAGGCTATAATGTAAGTTACACGCACTTATGATGTACAGGCGTCCAGGCGATGCACTTACACCAAACTCTACTTGTTAGTAAGGTGTGAGCACTGACTCCTTACTGATCGTGTGCAAGCGCTGCACACACGGGATGTACAGGTGATATGTAAGTTCCTGTGGGATTCCCACACAAACTACACTCTGACTGTAATTTCCTCATTTTCAAAAGTCAGGCTGCATGCAAGGAGCACACACTTGTCATGTGAACAGCACTAATGGGCTCCTTGAGCAGTCCGCAGGATTTATGAGGGTCAAATAAAAGAAATACACCACTTCAACTTTACTTCCTGCATGTTGTATGTCTTCATTACAACCTGTCGCCCCCAGCATACCAGTAGAAAAAACGAATATAAACACATTGTGACAACATAGGGTCATTGAGGGGTCTCTAACCTTGATCTTTCATCTGGCCCACCTCTGTGCCCCATTCAGGTTTGAGCATTTTTGAAGACAGACAGCTCAAATATACTCGTAAGGGCAGTTGTGAGGAAGGCTTTAATTTCACTTCATATTAAATACAGTCAACTGTAAATAGGACAAAACAATGACTTTATTATCAGTTTATTGTGCTTAAATCACTGAAATTAAACTTTAACCTAAACTACAAGGCAATATTCATATATATCCAAATCCTTTCTGTAATGACTGATTTTCACTTTTTCCCTAACATTTTCATCCTATATTTGTATGAAATAACTGTAAAGTGTCACAAACAGGCAGACGGACGGTTCCACATGCAGCAGGTTTATTGACTCAGACAGGCAGACAGGAGCAAAGCTCAGCTAAAAGTCTACAAAGCTAAATCAGGGTCAGAGTCCAGGCAAAGATCAGGCAAAGAGACAGAGTCAAATACGAAGGAGGTTCAGGTAAACAGGTGATCAGATCAGGATGAGCCGCTCCGTATGCAGGCTGAATGGCACAAACAATACTTCGCACTGAGCGAGGCTCTGAGCAGTGCTTTAGAGTCCTGTGGCTGATTAGCAGATGAGAGTCAGGTGGAAGGCGTCCAGACACTGAGTGCTGGGGTTGATGGGAGATTGGGTGCGGTCGGTACTCTGGAGACGGCTCCCGCCGGTGTCCAGAGGGGGAGACAGAGCGCTGACTCCTGGCACAATGAAACACAGCATTTTGAGAATGAATAGCATTCAAACAAACCTAGTGTAGCTGTTCCTTGTTTGCTGCTGGAGTTGAGAAAAAGTTTTTGCAATGAAACTAGATAAGAAGAGAGTCAGTTTTATATGTGTGGGGAAGTGTAGTTTGAATAAAAAGTCCCATTCTTCCATGCCAGCTCTTCCTTAGTAACTTAGTTACACAACCAGAAGCACAAACACAAATGAAATTCTAACTAAGCAGCCAGTCATGAGGGCTTCAACAGTGAAAACACAATAAACAGGAAAAAGGTGTTGCCTGTTCAGAATTATATGAAAGTCCAGGGTGAGAAAACAGCAGCTGATCCACAGTAAATGTTTACAGGAAGGGTGTCATACATGCTTCGTGGCTTTAGGCCTTCAGGACAGACAGGGACGACTTTTTTGTTTCCACCTTCTTTCCGTGCAGCAGCTGCTCAAACTTTGTTTTTTCTTAGTGATTGTCATCTTAAAATCCTTTCTTTAAATGTAGCTTTACAAACGATGGATTGAAATGTTACCAGTGTAGCATGGATAATTATATTTGGACATTTTTTTTATTTCGATTTTTTTTTTTGTCATTTTGCTCTGTGCCTTGTCTCAATTAAAAAAAACAAGAGATGTAAATGAAGAATAATTTCAGGTTCAAGGTAAGAAGGTATAAATGATATTTCATAAATGTGTTTTTTTCCTTGATTGAAAGATCTTGAAGAAGCTTGCATCTGTTGTAAAATGCTAATTTGTGCATTCTTCTCCCTGTCTGGTCTGAGGAGTTAAGGGTGATGCCCCATATGTGTTCAGGCGATGGGAACCGTCAAACTATTTTTTTAAAGGTTTTAAAATCAAAGTAAAAGCAGTTTGAGAAATTCTTAAGAGAAACCGATTGAGTATTGGGCCAGAAAAAACAACGTTTGAAGAAAATTCCTCAGAACTGAAGAAGACAGCTAACAGTCTGCGGCATCAGTTTACCGATAGACAGAAATCAGTTACAGGCAGCATTGATGGGTGGGTCAGCTTAGAGATTCCAGTGAAAACACTGCGCATCCTTTTGTAGAAATATAAGCTAAAATAGTTCCAGGTCATTTCAAATCAATGAAAGCTCCAGGCCTTGTCACAGGCTGGGCTTTCGTGGACGTTTACGGAACCGGTTCTATTATCTGAGAAAGATTTGAGAAGAAGCAGTTTAGCTGCATTACTTGGCACGTGTTACATGCAGAGTTTTGTTCTGGATTCCCATTTTCTATGTTTCTTTCTCATCTACATGTGCACTATTGCGAAAACAAAAAAACACCTGGTGAAGGCCAGGAGCGCTCAGGCGGCCTTCCACCTGGATTGCTATGAAGCTCCTGGAGACACACAGAGACCCATCCTGATCAATTTGCACTTGATCCACTTATGTAAATGCCCCTGAGCAGTAAAGTGCCCCCTGTGTGCTGAAGTGTGTGGGAGGACAAATAAGATGGGGTACGTTCCACCTAGTCTAATCTCTGCTTGGGTAGGTTGGTGGGTGTCATCCATTGCATGTCTTGATCAATATCTTTGTAGAGAAGATTTTTTTTGTCATAATGTTTAGCTATAGTGACAGAGAGTTGGGTCTTTTTTTTTCAATTCTTTAGCTTGATCGTAGTCCCTCTACCCTCCTCCTATTTGCTTTGTTCTGTGGGAAATTAATTAAAACTGTGTTTTATATTACTGCCCCCTGAAGCCCTACACAAACCTGTGGACATGACATAATTGGGGGCTCGTCCGGGATTTCCTTTCTGTTCCAGTTACATGACAACAGTCTACTATGGCTTATTTGTCATGATCTGTCTGTAGAACCTCAAGTGTAAAACACGAGTTAAATAAAAGATGGGTATCGAGCTGTTGTGAGCCAAAGGTAGGTGTCTGCACCATCTCAGCAGCTTACACTGAGTAACTCTTTCACAATAGGTGAGCAAACAACCATTATTTATTTGTGTAGGCTGGTTTCGTAACAAAATCCAAACCTGTTGTGATCTTAACTATTTGTTGTCTTTTGGGTATTACAGTCCAATTTCTTCTGATTTTGGTGAAACAGACCTTTTTCGAACCAATCTGTGCAAAAGAACGAAGTACATATTAAGTTACGGACACACCAACCATGTGAAATGTGTTCAAAAACCCATGTTTAGCTGGTTTTTGACTCTACATTTATCCCAGGTGCCCACACTGGACCAGCAGAGACAGCCTTCTTATTCTTTTTATACTGTTCACTAGTGCATGTCTGCCACCTACAGTTGGAAGAAGCTTGGTATGAAAAGATGAAGCGATTCAAATCTTACAGAATCGTGCTCCAGGCTTTTTTATTTCACAAAGACATGGTTTCATTGTTTCTTGCCAGGAAAAACCCACAATTATTAACTTCTTCTCCATGATAAATTTTTAACGGTTGACACTTGGTCAGGGAATTCAAAGGGATGCATTATCCATTATCAGAAAGAGTGGTTAAGGAGTGGATCCAAAAGGCAACAACTCAAGACAGAGTCCTTGTTGCCCTGGTCAATGGAGAAAAGGATGGTGTAGTCTGAACTCCGACCAGCAGGTAAGCGTAAGAAGAACTCCGCATAGAGAGGAGGCTGGAAGCAGGAGGTTAGTAAGGACGTAACAGTCTGTTGTTGGGTGACAATCTCCTAGCAGCAGTCGCTCTTCACAGCAGTTTAGGGGAATGGTGAACAAACACACTGTGCTTAGCTTTTGGGCAAGGCGTGATCTGAGAGTCGGGAAACAGGCGAAGGTTCATTATCCGTGAGCCATGAGAGCCAAGAGGATGAAGGCACGGTCCGTGAGTTGTTGAATCTGATAGGCAGGCAGTGACATGGCAAAGGTATTAAAGAAGTAGCAGGCAGGGATCATGGGCCGAGAAGAGAAACCAGACAGAGCCGAAAAAGATAGCATGAGACTGTGGAGAGATATCGGCTGGATTGTTGCAGAACACTGACAACTTTCTGGCAGAGAAACTGTTAGAGGCATGACTTCAATAAAGCTGAGTGCAAGCGAAACCAATCTCGTGATTACAAACTCAACCGTAGGCAGAGACAGGACAAGAACCTGACATTCACAACTGAATCTGAGTCCCTGATTGGTCTAAGTTCAACCTGGTTTATTTTTTAAAAACACTAGTGTAGAGCCTGAAAGCGGCCGTAGAGATCTGCATAAAAACAAGTGAAGCGAGAGTTTGAAATGCCTGAAATGCACAATTATGGGCATTTTACACATTTAGATAGGCTTTTGTATTGCAAGGGGTCGCTTGAATGCCCATTGCCTAAAGCGGTGTGATCGTAGCTTAAAAGTGAACGCTCTTTTGAAGGTCAGGGTTTCCGCGGTTACAGCATTAGCAAAATAGGCAATTACTTTTCTCCACATGATTCTTGTTAGTGTGTTTGTTGTAGGTTTACAACGTTTGAGTCTGAAATAAGTGATGTGACAACTATCCCCGATATCAGTGCTGTGCAAATTACTTTCAAACTGTAAGACAGGTTACTTCCTATTGTTGTTCAAAGGTATTTTTACTCTTTCAAATCTGTATTGCATAACATGAGTCACTTTCTTTATCACACCTGCAAAAGCGGAGAACAACATCTAAAGTTACAAATGTACCGCAAAGCATTAGTCAGTGATGTTGTGATAATGATGTTTACTTTTTGAAAAGTGAAAGCACAAAGCAGGAACAGGCCTCAGCTTTAGTCAGTTTAGCAGATAAAAAAGAAGCCTAGTTTGAAAAAAAGAGATAACAGACCAAACAAACACAGGACGACTACAGAATTAAAAAAACATTTGAAAATAAAATCATTTTAAAGTGGCTGCACCAATCTTAGTAAGACAGACAGGTTGGCTGTATGGAATAAACAGGACCAAACACACTTACGAGGGTAACAAAAAAAATGTAAACCTTTAACACCTGAGATGCCTCCGGCGACACCTACTGTAAATAACGCACATAACGACATACTGTCAATCTTTGACCACGCACTCACTGTTGGAAGAAGCTCTGTGTGAAATGTCCAAGCGGTGCAAATCTGGTGAACCTTGCTCCAGGCTTTTTTCTTTACACCTCCTGTTTGATTCATGAAAGTCTTGGTGTCATAGAATTCCAGCCGGGCACAAACCGCACATGTTCATTTCTTCTCCGTGATCAATTATGAAACAGTGGGCTGACAAGGACGCTACCTGTACATCACTACCAAATCCAAGTCCCTGATTGGTCAAAGTCTAACCTGGTTTAACATTTAACGCACGTTCAATAGCTGTGTGTTTTGACGTAGAGTGCAAAAACAGACTTAAAAAACGTGCGTAGTGTTTCGTGAACATCCGAGTGTTGAATGCGGAGGCATTTACATAGTCTTTTCATTGAAAGTGGTTACTTGAATGACGTGAGTAGGAGCAGTGTTTTGGACGTGTATGAGTGGCAATAGGAGGGGTGCCTATATAAGCTCAGCTTCTGCCCACTCCCTTTCCAACACACCTACACTGCTTTGTTAGAAATAATAATAATTATGTTTTGTTACTGTTGCGGCTTAAGCTCAGTTGTTAAAAATATTCTTTTATTTTCACTTTAGTCATTTGCATGTTGGAAATAAATGAATACCAAAAAAAAAAAAACTCACTCCCAACACTGCAAGTCAGTGCATTTCTTTTTAAATCTGCGCTTTGGTCTTTTTTTACTTGTATTTATTTGAATGAGGACATTCCACATTAATCAAGGCTTTAGCATAGCTAGAACATACAAATGCCAGAATTAGCACAAAAGCAAAACTGCATCTGTTGTCCCAAGACAGCAAAAACAAGAGAAACATACAGACATGGCAAGCAGACAATGACAAACAAAGAGAAGCTTGGAGCTTATACAACATACAACAGCACAGAGTAGACATGACTACAAAACAGTTTAAAAACAAACCAAAAAACTCTGAAATGAATGCACCTGAAGGATCATTTTCAGCATACATGTCTAGTTGGTGTTTTGCTTTTAAATCCTGTATAATTTTCACAGTTTCTGATGTTTGGACAGTGTGTTCAAAAGTTTTGCACCTTTGATAGACGCCACCACGTCACTAAATTTAGTCCTGCGTCTTTGTACTTCACTCTCCTCTTGTTAACACTCTGGCGTGAATCCCTACATTGTTTTTTTGCTGTACGAAATGTGTCAGCCTCAAATGGACAACGTGCTTTACACCGAGCTCTAGGAACCTTGATTCTCTCAAGCGTGTTTTTCTAAATTTTTCCCAAAACAGCACAAAAGTTACCCCAAAAAATATAAATGATGGTATAGTCAGACTGGACACATTTGGTTCATTTAGTTCATTTTCCCCGATAATCCGGAACAAATGTTCAGTCTGAATACACCCAAGTGCACCCCGGTCTGGAACCCGGAACTGCTCACAGACCCGTCTTTAGAGGTGGTCTTGGCTTGTTTCCCATCAGACTGAGCTTCAGTTCGCTCTGAGTTTCCTCAGTCTGAATAGGCTGTGTGCTCTGAGTGGAACAACTGGACCAAATGGCCACCGTAGTGTTATGGAATGTGAACAGAGTAGGAAGGAAGCAGCAGCAAATGTGAAGCAACGATGCAACAGCAACTCCTTAAAGTGTACTGAGATGAATGCAGGCTCACTGACATGACTTTTAACATGATACACATTGCTTCTCACACTGCTTTCCCAACAATCTATACATCATAGACACTTGTTAGCGCAGCTTCTTTGACGTCGTCTCTTTAGTAACCACCTTGCAGCTTGCCTCCACTGTACCAAAGCAGCAGTAAAAAGTGTTGTACCAGACGTTGATACAGACCTTCAAAACTGATCAGTGAAATAAAAAGTTTGAATCAGTGAACTATCCCAACAAGGATGAACAAGTGTCCATTCCTTTAGTCTGTCTCTTGTTGCTTTTCTCCTCCTTCATAATTCCTGGCAAATGACGGAAGACATCTTCAGTCACGTGGTTTTGTTTACAAGCTTTGGTCCAGAACAGGAACGTCTGATTGACAGCAAACTGAATACAGACCAAACGCAAGGTTCGGGACTCGAACAATTAGGTGGTCTCGGTCCGGACCAACAGATCTGTCCAGTCCCTAACGGGTAAATTATGTGAAATACTTTCTGTTATGCACCATTTGCACATGTTCTGTAGAACAGACAGCTTAACATTTGTTTTTCTCCAGCAGCTTGTTGTGGTTCAGTGTGCACCTGTTTTAGGCAAGTCCCAGCACAACACAGACAAATTACGGAGCTTTTATTTGAATATCAGTTTGTTTCGTGTTCTCAGATTTCAGGTTGGTTAACCTCAAAGTAGGAGCTTTATTCCTTGTTTGTTTGTTTATGTCTGTGTCACTGCATTAGGCAGCAGGGTGTTGGAGCTGTGGAGTGGCAGGTCTCAGAATGTGGCTTCTGTTGTGTCTTTGGTGCTGAAACGAACAGCTTTTTCGGTCGCTTTACGAAATCCGCTTTTGTGTGGTGAATGTGAGGAATGCAGTGGACATATAATGCACCTGGTGACTAAGCCAACAGATATTTTCTTTACGCTTTCATCGAAGCCAAATGTTTTCTTTCTCACGTTGTAGTTTCTACAGCCTCTTGTGTTCAGGTTTTTTGTTTATTTTCTTGGCAGCGCTCCCTGTTCGTTGCATTGCCTCGGGTTTTTTTGTTTTTCCTTACTTCTGAAATAGTTGACTCAGTCTCAACATTCAGCGCTGAACCTTTTTCTTGTGCAGAGATGTGTTTGTTTATTAAGTATTATTTGCTTTGGGAATGTCTTCCAGCAAGGCTCCGCTTCCCCCACAGGGTTTCCCCCAAATCTGAACCTGGGCGTCACCTGCAGGTGAAAGCATTGCTGTCTTTTGTAAAACCTCCACAACTGTCCCTACAGGTTTGGTTTAAGCTGTACCTTCAACAGAATCGTGTCAGCAATTATCTTAACATTCTCTGAACTCAATGTGGATCAGGACGAGTCACGACAGCAGGAACCTGAACAAAGCAGGACGAGGACGGGCAGATGGGTTGTGTCAGCAGCTAAACTCCTCTGGTTTTCACAGTGGTGCTATTGGACACTTTGAGTGGGCAGTAAAATGCTTTTCACCTGTAAAAACAAACAAAAAGAAGATCATCCATGGAAACAAGAATGGATTTTCAAACTTGTTGAAACATGACTGAAAAAGCAGCCCAAACCATCAACTCTCTACCCTTGTGCTTGACAGTTGGAGAAAAATGTTTCTCAGAAGCCTTCTTTTGTTCGTTAATTTTGGAAAGCCGATTTAGAGCCGATTTTAGGGACCAAATGATATTTTAGGTATTTAGTATAACTTTTTCAGTTTTTCACTTCATCTTTATCTTCTCTTTTCTCTCCATAACAAAAGACAAAGAGTAATGATAGACAAATCAAGCTTTTCAACATTTAATGTTTTTCGTTAATCTGGAATTTATTTATTTATGAGTTTGACGTGTTTGAAAGAACTGTAAAAATTTTGAAAAAGGACATTTTCTTGAATGGACCTCAAGAATTTCAGGTTGAACATCCTAAGTACCGTTGAAAATTTTCTCCACCCAGTACGAGGACAGAACAGATCAGGTTTTTAAGTTTCTCTTTTCAAACATTTGATGGAGATGCGCATTCCTGCTGTCGCTAATGGTTCCAACCCAATGGTTGCAGACCGAAAGTTGCATAAGTGAAGCTAAACGTGGCCTGTGGGGGCTAAAGTTGCGGTGAGCCTCCTCTTTGACAGCTTTGAAGACAGCCATGAAACACCAGCACTACATAAAGTCCAATCATTTCAGTAAATATAAAAGAAATGACAAATCTTTTGCATGTTTCAAAGCAACACGTTTTGTCTCGTTCAGCATTTCTGAATGGCTGAACCCTTCATCTACTCTGTTGATAGGGATGATGATGCAGAGAAAATTTAGTAACAAGTTGTTTACAAAAGGGATGTTGGGAGTCAAAACATTCTGAACGTGTCAGAAA
This sequence comes from Adrianichthys oophorus, assembly GCA_036245035.1. Classification (NCBI taxonomy): domain Eukaryota; kingdom Metazoa; phylum Chordata; class Actinopteri; order Beloniformes; family Adrianichthyidae; genus Adrianichthys; species Adrianichthys oophorus. Next base: position 2,068,849 of record BSAI01000191.1, on the reverse strand, counting down.
TGAGAGGAAATCAGAAAAATTGTTCAATGTTTTAGAAACCCCAGTACAAAAGCCAACACTCCCAACTCCGCAGCAAAGAACAGAAGCATTTCAGAGATCTGAGAATTGAATAAAAATCTGGGGTCAAAGGTATCTGGAGTTTTAGGCCTTTAGTCCTATGCACCCATACAGATACGGTAGGTTTTTGTTTTCGCTGTACAGTGGATCTTTGGTGCCATTATGCCACACTCTAGTCATTACTAGGATGTGAGTACTGGCTTCTTACTGACCGCACAAGAAGTGTGTAGGTGATACTTAAAGGGTCTATATCAGAGATAGGAAACTCCAGGCCTCGAGAATGTCTGCATGGTTTCCAGATTTCCAAGCCTTACTCATGACTGATTACCTGGTTCAGGTGTGTCCAGCCAATTAGAACATGCCAGAGCAGGGTATGTTGGAAAACATGCAGGAATAGGATCCTCGAGGCCTGGAGTTGCCTATCCCTGTTCTATATCATGCTATTCTAATCCTTTCAGAGAAAAATATATCCATATAGTCACTCAAAAAATCATTTGTTGGGTGAACATATCAATCAATCAATTGATTATTTTACTCCTGAGTTGCGTTTTGTGTCGACGGAAAGGTCTTCTGTTAAGTCAGTGCGCCTAGCCATCAAGCGTTAAAATAAACAAAAAATTGGAAAGTATTTCCATTTAAATCAAATTAGTACATACAGCAATAAACATTTTAGTTAGGAGATCTGAATGCAATTATGTTGGTGCAACAACATTTATCAACGTTGCTGTAACATGATGATTGCAGCGGATGACCTGACCCTGGTGCTAGTGTCAGGAAATGATGGCAAAGGCAAAGGCACATAAAAAGGCCCCCCATTGGTGACACTGTTTCAAGCCCCCCAGCCAACTTGAACTGGGAACCTTCTTGCTGTGAGGCAAGAGCGCTAACCACTGCGCCACCGGGCAGCCTGTGGCAAAAATCATGGAGAACCAAAAAAGTGGCAAGGTAGAGCAATGAACTGAAAACCAGACACCTTAATATACTGAGGTTGATGAACTAAATGACAACAGATGGGATCACATTGTGATCACAAGATTTAAAAAATTTGTATTCAAGTTGACTGTATTTCATTTCTTTACATGAGTTATCATTATCCAGTTCATAACTTCTAATCAGAGATTTATATCTTCCCAACATAGACGCAAGATTATACCAGAATTCATCAGAGCATGTGCAGATCAAGTGACTTTTTTTTTTTTAAATGTGAAGATGGAATTTAACATTTGGCAAATGACTCATTCATTCATTCATTCATTTTCCAATCCGCTTTATCCCTTTCGGGGTCACGGGGTTGCCGGAGCCTAACCCGGCTACTCATGGGCGAAGGCAGGGTACACCCCTGGACGGGTCGCCAGTCTGTCGCAGGGTCCACAATCACACACCCATGCACACTCACATTCACATTCACACCTAGGGACAATTCAGAGTAACCAATGAACCTATGAAGCATGTTTTTGGACGGTGGGAGGAAGCCGGAGTACCCGGAGAAAACCCACGCATGCACGGGGAGAACATGCAAACTCCACACAGAAAGGTCCCCCAGCCAGGACTTGAACCGGGAACCTTCTTGCTGTGAGGCAGGAGCGCTAACCACTGCGCCACCGTGCAGCCTGGCAAATGACTACCCAGGTTATTAATAAAGATGGTGAAAAGGACAAGAGCCAAAATGGACACCTGTGGAGGTGTAAATACATGTAAAAAGGCCCTTTCATATTTTAAAACGCCTCAAAGCAAGAGGTCCTGATGGGCAGGGGAAAAAAGTCTAAACAAACTCGATCCAGAATATTCCTACCTTTGGTCAACTAAAAATGTGTTTTATACCACTGGACACATAAGAGTCCCAGTCTGAATGATTGAAAGTTTGTGAGTCCTCTTCCTCTGCCTTGACCTGATAGGAGTTCCTTCAGGACTGTTTGGAAATCAGCTTAGCGCTGAATGGCTCACATACACAGCAGACGACTATTTAAATTGGCTCTGATCACTCATCCTTTTAAAGTTGCATTAGAGAGATCTGCTTCCAGCCAGCAGCAATCCTTCAGTTTCATGACTGTTGGAAAGAAAGCAAATATTTATAGTTTTTGTAGCTTCATTGGTTTAAGAAACAAGAAAAAAAAAAAAGAGTAAAACAAGTCGTCTGTTTTGAGGGTATTTTGGTCAAATCTGTTCATTTTATTTCTAGATCCACTCCAGATTTATTTTTCTTTTGAACGTGGGCCAGTTGGTGAAGTATTCACATTCCAACGTTGACAGGAAAACAACACAGGAAAACTACAGTCAGTGAAAAATACCTTCTGGTGGATCTCTAAGATGCTATGAGTGCACTAAACTGCCCAAAAGAATGTCACGCATGACAATGACTCAACCATTTTTGTCATTCATTGCATGATTCTACATTCACACCATTCCCAACAACGCGCATTCAGGCGATAAAGTGATCAACCGCTTTTGTTGTTCGTTGAATCTTTTTTCCTTTTTTTCTGCTAAATTATTGAACACACATTCCTATAAGAAGTAATTAAAAACATCAGGATCATTCTTTGGATTTAAAACATCATTGGAATGTATTTTTTTATCGTCATTAGTGGTTTAGTAATACAAAGTTAACACAAATAAATGTCATCTATGAAACCTTTAGTTTAAATGTTCTTGTTGGTTTCAAAAAGATGTTTCTAGAAATGTATTTTAAAAATGAAGTATTTTTTATGCTTTATAAAATGTAAATATATATTTAAAAAGTAAAACACAATAAGACTGAGATTCAAATCTAGTTACATCTGGAATAGTAATTTTACAAGTGCGGGTCAAAGTGCAGATTTGTTCAAAGGAGTGTTTACTCTTTGATCACTGACTTTTCCTTTTTTTTTTTGTGGTTAGAAAGTTTATATATTTGTCGATTTCTTTTCAGTGGCCTGCAATATGCATGCAGACGTGATCACCAATGTTTTGAAGAGCTCTTCGACAAAGAAAAACAAACTGATCTCTAAACATCATCCGTGTCTTCCATGCATTGGAAATGTAATTCAGACAAAGCTTTATGTGATCAACAACGTTAGCTGCTAGCTCCTCCCACACGCGAACGAGGCGGTGAATTGGCCGCGCGAATCGCGTTCGGTGTGAATGCACCTTTAGTCCATTGTTGAGGTCTATGTACAAAACGCCAAAGCTAAACCAGGTCAAACTTTGACCAATCTGGGACTTGGTTTTGGTAGTGACATATGGGTAGCGTCTTTTTTCAGTGCTAACCGTTAGAAAACCAATCATGGAGGAAATAAGTAATTACTGTGCCTGTTTGGAATTCTATTACACCAAGACTTTCGTATACTCGGAATACATCTGAGAAAGGAAAAACCTGGAGCAAGATTGACCCAATTTTTACCATTTTGACATTTCACACTAAGCCTCTTAAAACTGTAGGTACACGTATCAGATAGCAACAGTCCAGTGTGAACACCATATCCTACATTCAGTAACCCACGTTCAGCACGTTTTTGAACACGTGGCTGGTGTGTACATAACTGTCGAAGGAGTGCAGCTGTTCCTATGGGACTTTCAGGTGTCCTTTAATGATGAGGTCATCCCTTTGTACTTTTTTTATATTTTTGTGATTGTGTTGTGATCACCAAATGATTAAAACATGTTTTTTTTTATTTAGAAAATTTGTACTGGATTGACTTTGGTTTCCTTTAAGTCAGAGCAAGGATGCCCGTACAAACTACACTCTTATTGTCTAATTTCCTAAATTCTAACAGTCGGGCTGCATGCAAGAAGTTAGTGCTGCTCAGTTGTGACACAAACAGCACCAATGGGCTCCGCACAGCGCGAAAGATTTGGAAGGTTTGAAAAAAAACAAAAATCTGTAAAGCGTGCCTGCATTTCACCCACTTCTTACTTACCCCTGTATGTTTTAAAAGCGTTTGTGTTGACCTGTCCGTAGAAAAATGCGCATAAAGATTTTCCCTCTACAGGCTCACTGAGCTAGCTACATTTTGTGTGGGCCACCTTTGTGCCCCAATACAAGTTTGTCCATTTTTCGCCCTCAGACAACCCATATCCACCCGTAAGGGCAGTTGTGACCAAGGCTTTGGTGAATCACAAAATGCTACAACACTAAACACACACTGTGCTTTTGGTAATCGTGTGTTATTCTATTTTATTCCACAGTTAATTCAGCACCTGCAGAAAAAGACTTTCTACTACTTTTCCAGTCACTTCGTCCAAATTTTCCTCTTCAGCTTCTTTGGATTTTGAGTTAATTCCCTAGCATTACCTGGATTTTGGAAACATTCATCAGAAGTTCCTCCATCAGAACTATATTTTTGTGTCTTTTTTGCAGCCACCCAAGCAGGATCTGCCTCCCATTAGGGTAGAAAAAGATGGAGGTAGACAAAGCCCTTCCATTACAGTGGACGCTGTTTAAAGGAGCAGTCATTTAAACACTTCTGAAAACAGAGTGTAAAAGCTGAAACACTTTCCAGTTAGACTGAGTCAAGTAATCTCCTGCCAACAAAGCCCTTACACTGTGCGGCTGGGATTCGGTTTTATATTTGTAACTTTATGAGGAAAGCTCCTGTGCGTTTTTCTAAAATTCGTTTGGCTCGTACAAACAACAGACTCAGCAGAAAATGGAAGCCCGTCAAACCGCTGTTTCTGGGTTTATACAGTTCACTGATATTACTGCCACCCAAGTTTGCTTCAGTTAATCTTATTCTAATAAACAACCCCCCCATTTGCAGACAAAGCCCAACACGCAAACGGGAATGGGATGCTGAACCAAAACCTGACATGACGGCAGGAAAAATCCCCCTGGATATCAAAAACAAACAGGGTCTTCATTTTTCAAAGAATAAAAGCATTTTCAAAAAGTCACCAAGCATGTTCAGATCAAACGTTCAAATAAAAAGAGAAAAAAATGTCTTCACCACTTTACTGGAATTCATCTTTCACCTGCAGGTTTGCTTCGAATTCTTCAAATACTCTTTCTGTCTGGTGCAATCCAAAACGAGATGTGGGTAGAAAACATCACTTTTTTACGTCTGAAACCATGTTCACACCACTCGCAGTAATGCATGTTCAAGCCGCAGCTCCAATGAAAAGTCTATGTAAATGCAGTCGACTGTGCGTTTCGGGCTCTTGCGCTCAGACGTAGCTGCTCAAGCTTCTGCGACTCTTTTGCACCATTGAAAACGTGTTGAATGTTAAACCAGAATGAACTTAAAACATGGGCGATAGTTTGTTTGCAATACTTGACACTCAGTACAATATCCCTAAAGCTACGTTCACGCCGTAAAACATGTTCAAGTGAAGACTTCAAATGGATAGTCTGTGTAAAAGTCTTTAGGTTTCCACGTTCAGAACTCGCACATTCACACATAGTTTCCGCTCTAATGCTGGGCCGTTGAAAGACAAACCAGATCAAACTTTGACCAATCAGGGACTCGAATTAGGTAGTGGTATTTGGATGGCGTTCCCAATAATTCATGGAAGTGCCAACTGCTTAAATATTGATCACGGAGGAGAAATTAATAATTGCAGTTTGTTCCCGTGCGGAATTCTTTGACTCCAAGTTTTTCAAATATGGGAATAGAGCTGTGAAAGAGATTTGAACCTCTTCAACTTTTCACAGCAAGCCTGTTCCAACTGTTGGTGGCAGACAAGCGCTAGTAAACAGTAGAAAAAGAAAAAAGCCCCTCGTTGCTTGTCCAGTGTGAACACCATTTGGTTACCGTGCATTCAAGAACCCATGTTTAGGACGTTCTTGAAGAAGTGTTTCATGCTTGGTGTGTCCGTAAACTCAAGTTTTGTCAGTTTCTGTTCCTAAAATCCCTTCTGTTAACTGTTACTAAAGAGTACTAGACAGTAACTAAAGATGAGAACTGCATTTTGAGAACAAGACACCAGAAAGAAATGCACAAACATTCTTTTTAAAAGCTGTTCCAAAACAGAAGCAGCGGAACTACCTTTAACTTTAAATGAAGTAAGACATGTTCATGATTGAGCACATGTACAGTATGTGAATATACACTACCTGTATATGTAAATACATTCAACTCTCTGCGAAGGAGATGCGTTTCACTGCTTGAGGCAAATGGTGGTCAAACCAGAAACTGACAAGTTTTCTGAAGCCTCAGACCCCCCCAATGAAACAAAACCAAAGCTTTTCAGAGTGGCCTGTTACCCAGGATTTACACTGGTCCCTTTTGAGTTGCTTCTCCGTTGCGGTGCATGGGAGGTCTGTTGCATGACCGTTATTTGGTTTACATTGTCCCCGTTGCATATTTGGTCCCCCCCTGGCTCCCAGACGAGTAATTTGTCCTGCCACCCAGGGGCCCCTAACACCCTGAGGGTCCCAAATTAAACATTTAATAACAGTGTCTAAAATCTTTCATCCCCACCCCTCTGCTGCAATGGTATATTCCAGTCAACAGTGAGTCCAGAAACCTGCAAGTTAGTGAGCAGAAACAGCATTTCCTGCTCAATAGTTGCAGGGTTTTTTTGTGATTTTGCAGCAATTCTGATCTCTTAGTTTCTTATTGAAATACATTTTAAACAGGGAAGTGCAGTCAGGCAAGACATGTGAAGCAGTGCCTCGCATGTCATTGTCCTCACCTGCCGTCAGGAGATGCAGATCCTACTGATAAGAATATAATAATATGCCCACTAACCTGTTCTTTAAATGCAATTCATAGTGTATTTTGGAATATAATCATTTAAATCATTTTCCTCCTCAACATAACCGTGTTTTGCACATTTCTGTTCTGTTGCATTTCAGTGCAGGCTGTTAGCTCTATAATGGTGATTCTCCAACTTTCTTCTGTACGTTTTTCACCACGTAAAAACTACTTCATACTTTCAGCGATTTCAGCAATCTTGGTATCAAAACGTTCAGCTTGTTCAGAACATCACTGCTTTTAGGCTACTTTTGGTTTACGTAAATTTTACTTCTTTTTGGATGTTACGCAATTTATGCATTTTCTTTAGCTCCTTTGAAAATGAATGGGACATTTTTCAAATCCTTCAAAAAACATTGTGCACTTTTGAAACTTATGCAATCTTGGTATCAAAACCTTCAGCACGTTCAGCACATTCATGCATGTACTTTTGGTATTTGTACCTTTTAGGCACTTAAAAATTTTACCCAATTAAAAAAAATATTTTCACTAATTTTTTCAAATTCTTTTTACACTTTTCAAACTTGTTATATTGATATCAAAACGTTTATCACGTTCAGGACATTCATGCTGTTACTAATGAATTTAAGTTAAGATAACATTTTAGCAACATGCTAGCTATTTTTGGCCAATTTGGTATCTATTAAGGTTTTTTGGGCTATGATGAAGTTAGGGTAGTATTTTAGCAACGTGCTATCCTTTTTTTAGCCAATTTGGCATTTACTGAGGTTTTTTTTGGGCTAATTTGGAGTCAAGCTAATATTTTAGCAACGTGCTAGCTGTTTTGGCTAATTTAGCAAATACTGAGGTTTTTTGGGCTAATTTGGAGTGAAGCTAGTATTTTTGCATCAAGCTAGTTCATTGGGCTTAATTTGGCATCTACTGAGGTTTTTTTGGGCTACTTTGGTGTTAAGCTAATATTTTAGCAAAATGTTAGGTTTTTTTTGCTAATTTAGCTTCCACTGAAGGTTTTTTTTTTTTTTTTTTTTTTTGCTATTTTGGAGTTAAGCTAGAATTCTAGCAACATACCAGCTTGTTTGGCTAATTTTGCATCTACTGAAGTTTTTGGGGCTAATTTGGACTTAAGTTAAGTATTTTAACAACATGCTAGTTTTTTTTTAGCTAATTTGGAGTTAAGCTAATATTTTAGCTACATGCTAGCTTTTTGTGGCTTATTTAGCATCTACTGGGGCTTTTCTTGCTACTTTGGAGTTGAGCAAGTAATTAGCAATGTGCTAGGTTTTTTGGTTATTTTGGCATCTTCTGAGGTTTTTTGGGCTAATTTGAGTTCATTATGCACTTTCTGCAATTTCTGCAACTTTGATTTCTTTAGCAACTTTAGCATTATACAAATAGCTTTCAGACCAGATATGCATCCTGTCAGATGTCCAAGACACCATCTTCCAGCTGGCATCCTGTAAAAGCTTCATACAACACAATGTCCCTGGTCACACATTGCAGTGGATTTCATCATGTCCTGCCACACGACATCCTTGATCCCTCCCTGATCAGCGACTTTCACCAACACGACCCAGACAGTCCAGCTTCCCTGACCTCATGGACGACCCTGGCATCGCAGGGCCCCTCGCTTCTGGAGCCCCTCGCTTTTTTGGGGCTCTGTCAGGAGTCAGCACTCTGTCTCCCCCTCTGGTCACCCTCAGAAGCCGTCTCCAGGGTACTGACTGCACCCAATCTCCCATCAACCTCAGCACTCAGTGTCTGGATGCCTCCCATCTGACTCTCATCTGCTAATCAGCCACAGGACTCTTAAGCACTGCTCAGAGCCTCGCTCAGTGCGAAGTATTGTTTATGCAATTCAGCCTGCATACGGAGCGGCTCATCCTGATCTGATCACTGTTTACCTGACCCTGCTTCGTATTTGACTCTGTCTCCTTGCCCCAACCTTTGCCTAGAATCTGACCCTGATTTAGCTTTGTAAACTTTGAGCTGAGCTTTGCGCCTGTCTGAGTCAATAAAACAATACCACTTAATAAGCTAAACTTTTCATTTAAATGGTTTCCTGTAGAAAAGTGTGAAAAACGTACATGCCGTAGCGAACAAACAGTATTACACTTAAAACAGAAACATATTCTTGTAGTGAGATTTAGACACACACACACACACACACACACACACACTCTGGCCCCTCCCCAGATGGTAACAGGAGCAACAAACACAAAACTAAACAGGCAAACAACACATCCCTCTGGGCTATCATAAATACACTTGAAAAATGAATTCCTTTCAAACATAAAGAAAAAAAATGTAAGGAATGGTAAACACAAGACAGTCATTATGTTTTGTCATTAAAGCTGCAAAGACACTCTTTATGCACGTTACGTATGCATGTAATGTTATTTAAGCATCCATGTGTTTGTAAGTTGTCTCTGATCTTTAATGAGACAAAACGTTTCTGCACAACAAGGCAGTAGTATGAGTCTGCAGGCTCGGAGAACCAACAGCGTTCTCAGGACAACACTCTCAGCACAACAGTCTCAGGACTGCCAACGCCTTGCTGCTGGGTGCTGCTTATCAAGTTTTTTTTTTTTGTTAGGGTTAGGGTGCATGCATCAATAACTGTATTTGTTATGACTCATTATTTCTAATGTCTCTCTTACTGATGAATTATGCATTTTTTAACCCTTTAGGCGCCAGTGTTTTTTTTTGTGGAAATATAAACCAGTACACATAGAGGCTTGAAACTTTTGTCTGGAGAATCCAAACGGATTTCTCTGTATTATTTTATGCAACTAGAGGGTTTAGTCTGGAATTTTCTAAGCTCCTGAAACTTATCAGAAATTGAGAATACTGTGATTTGAACACAGAGAGCCTGGAATGACATGCTGCAGAATTGATCCTTTCACTCTTTCTACTATTCTGTTTCGCAAAGTCAACCAATTTCACAATAAAAGAAAATGAAATATAATCAAATAAAACATGCCAGAAAACCAAATCAAGAACAAACTAAAACATTTGAAAAATTAAACAAGATCTGTTGAGGTGGGTAATAACTTACATTTATTAGGTTACATTAAATTTAAACAAAAGCAAAACGGTAAACAGTAAATGGTTAATGGCGTAAAAGTACTTTGTGCTTTTCTACCTTCCTTGAAGGCCCAGAGCGCTTTACAGTCACAATCCCATTCACACATTAATGGTGGCTCCACTGCCGAACACTGGCATTAACCTTCCACCAGAGGCAATGTGTTCAGTGTCTTGACCAAGAACACTTGTAACCACCTGACGGCTGGTATCTGTGCAATAAAACACAACTGTAAATAGAAAAGGAAAAATATATTAGTACAATTTTTCAAATTAAACATTATAAGATTAAAAAAATACATACTTTCTGGTTGGGAAGTATTTTTTTTCAATTCTATGCCAATCCTGTCAAATTCCTCTACCTAACTGAAAGAAATATTTTGCTCTTAGAAATGTTTTGTAACATTTGCCATTTATTACACAATAGAAAATGATTACATGGACACACAAAAAGATGGAGAGATACAAAAATGATGTTTGCTGTAAAATGTTAAATGATGTATTGCAAATCAACAGGCATCTTCTGAACCCATTTTTGGACAGGCACTGAGCTTTGGACTTGACGCACATCAAAAGAGGCAGCTGGATGCGAATTTGACACGCGAATCACAGAATCACAATCAAAGTGTGACTCATACTCGCTTATATATGGTTTTTTACTTTTATTTTGCCTTCTTTTGCTCCTGCAATTTATACTCTGGTGCAACTTATACTCAGAAAGAAACGTTAAGTCACAAGTTGATTTACAATATTTTGGCCTCTATTGATACAGTGTTCAGAAAAACAGTTTGTTTTTAGGAACCAGATCATTCAAAGATTAACAGAATTCAGAGAATGACTCTTGTGCTAGCACTGAAACTGCTAGCCAAACGCGAGCCTAGAAGACAACGTCACACTCTCTGTGACCGTCACTGCCCTCATGCTGGAGGTACTTCAGCAGCATTTTAGAAAAGATGTATTTAATATATAGGCACTCTAAAGAGAACTATAATCCATCTGTGAACTTTAGTATTTTTGAAGATTTTGTGAATTTTCATGTTTTTTGTTGGTGGTGCTGATCCTTAAACCAGCAGCTGCCTTCTTCTTACATGAGTCCTCTCTTAACCCAATCCAGTGGTAAAATAAGGAAAGCAGGCGTTTTCACCTCCAGGGTCGATGTGGCACAGAGATTTGTACCATGTGACCGTGTGGGTTTTCTGTTACCACCAACAGTTCTGCCTCAAAATCCTGTTTAAATCCTAACATTTTAGGAAAGACTACAAGAAGATGGTCAAAAACTATCAGAATTCCTTTGGAAAGAGCGTTCGTGTCACGCATTACAAAGTAAAGATAACGCAAAAAATGTTTCTTAAAAACACAACATAAAGTCAACTTCCACCACACAACTGTGTGACTGACTTGTTTCTGCTGGGTGCGCATGGGAATAGGAAGCCAAAGATTTCCAACTCTGACCTTCATGGTTACGTTTTTCTCGTGTCGTTGTGTCAAACGTTCTCGCAGAAACACACAGATGTTGTGCAAGAGCAAAGCGATGTTTTTTCAGGGTCAGTAAATTGAAAGCAGAAATTCTGTGTCATTTGATCTCTTGAAGGCTGATCAGTCTTTTGGGTTTCACTGACAGCTGCTGACACATGGATCAAACTAGACCATCATGATGGGAGTAAAAGGCTGGAATTTCTGATGTACTCCTTCTAACCAAAGCTAGCAAAGCATGGAACCCTGTTTCCATTCAAGGACCTTTCAGAATAAGAGTAAAGGACTCGCTATAATGGCACAACGTTGCACACATTTTCTCCTCTGGTGCTTGTAGACCTTCAGTTTACGACCTTGGCTGTGTTGCTTCCTGATGCAGCAAGAAAGGAATGATTTGGTAACTTAACAAGCACTTCAGCATGTTTTCTTGTTGCATTTCATTTTAAATGGAAAACCCAAAGCTAATTTATAACATGTTTGTGTTTTCAGACAGTTGAAACAAATCCAGTGCAATAAATGTCAAATGGGGTTGGATTCAACAGAACCATTTGCACATAGTTTACAGCTTCACTTTATTTTTATTATTACGCATTTTTTTCAGAAAACGGCTTTCGCGCACTCTTACTACAGGACTGTTTAATGAAGCCCACAGTTTCTTGGAAAGTCATTTGGATAAATGAAAAGCCTCATCTGAACTGAGGTCCATCTGACAATAAGGGTCATTGTTTGTGTTCAAGTGAACCCTGCTGTGGTTCATGTACTGTGTAAACACAGATGGACTTAGACCATGAGGAGCTTTCGCAGTAGTTCAGCAAACTCTGGTAAAATGGGCAGAAAAAGCCAAAAGTGGAACACTTTTGGCTAATTTGGTTTGTATTGAAACTTTCCTTTGGAAAGTGGATCAGTGAAACTGCCTGGAAACGTCACACAGGTACAACAGCGTTCACCTCAATCCTGTTCTCAAGGGTCCAGGACCTGCGGACGCCATCAGGGGGATTGCAGCTACAGAAAGAGTCGTTCTTTGGAGCAGTATGGACTCTGTGAGTCTCAGAGGGCTGAAAACCTTCATGTAAGGCGGGGATGTCAGAATCCAGGCCTCGCCTCATCTGCTGCAGATTACCTGGATCTGGTGTGTTTAGCCAATAAGGAGCTTGAATAGCATATAAGTTGGAAAACGTGTAGGACACTGGCCCTCACGGCCTGGAGTTTGACACCTGTGATTCAGAGTAAGAAGACGCTAACTGCTTGACATTGCCTCGACACTGGTCCACTCGGGCCATGAAAAAAAACAACAAACCCAATTAAAAGTTGGGAACTTTTGGCCTTGTCTGCCCAACAGAAGCAGGTTTACAGGAGCATCCTGGTGTTAAAGCATGTCTGACTGTCTGAAGTTTGCTGGATCACAATTCAAGTTTCAAGGTGCTTTACTTGGACTTTTTGTGCAGAGCTCTCCAAAGTATTTTTTTTTACAAAACAACATATATTTAGAATTTAGTTGAGAATTTCTACTCGTGCATGTTTGAATTTTCTCCGGACACGCCAATTTCTTCTCACAGTTCAAAAACAAGTTTCATGGGTTTATTGGTGACTCGAATTTGTCCATTAGGTGCAAATGTGTGTGTGTGTGTGTTTGTGTGGTCCTCCCACAGACTGGGGACTTGTCTACGGTGAATCTCACCTAAGCCCTACAGTAACTAGGATAGGCTCCAGCAGCCTGTGACCCTGAAATGAATTCAGCAGGTTCAGAGGATAGATGGATGGATGGAAGGAATACAATTCAACTAAAAAATATATACAGCGTGTAATCATAATCAAAGTTGTAAAGTACTGGGGTAAATTGACTTTACTTTACTTTACTTTGGGAACATACATTTGAACATTTACTCAAGTAAATTACTCAAGTAACTGTAATGAGTAAATGTGAGTCTCCATTCAAATGTAGTGGAGTAAAGTGCACAATTTTTCTTTTAAAACATGTAGTTGGGGTTCTATTTGCTTCTATTTTTGATACTCAGTAAAATGGCATATACTTTTATAGCGCTTTCCTACCTTCATTGAAGGCCCAAAGCGCTTTACAGTCACAGTCACATTCACACACATTCACAAAGTGATGGTGGCTCCGCTGCTAAACACTGGCACCAACCTTCCATCAGAGGCAATGTGGGGTTCAGTGTCTTGCCCAAGGACACTTCGACACATGGGCGGGCAAGGTGGGAATCGAACCTGCTGATCCCCCGATCAGAGGCCGATTACCCTTTCCTCTGCACCACGGCTGCCCACAAGTAAAAGCAAAAGCAGTAAAAGTACAAAGTAGCCAAAAAAACATACTCAAGTAAAATAAAGTCCATTTACTCAAGTACTAGATAGTAAAACGCATACAGTGGTCAGGTATGTGAAATCATATTTTGCACATATTATACAGTAACCACTGGAGACAAGGAGATATGTAAGCTACACATCGGGCATGTGCCATTTAGCATTTAGCTAGTGTGTGTCCAGTGTTCACACCAAACCACAATTTTTAATTTCTCCTCCATCATCAATTTTCAAACAGTTGGCACTTCTATGTTTTGAAAAGGACGCCATCTATGGTTACTACCAAATCCAAGTCCCTGACGGGTCAAAGTTCAACCTGGTTTAACATTCAACGCACATTCAATGGCCGCAGATTTTGTACGTAAAGCCCCAAAATGATCCTATAAATGTGCGTAGCTATGCTTTAAACCAAGAGTTTTGAATGCAGAAAACCAAACGCGTTTCTGTGCGTTTACATCGACTTTTCAGTAGAAATGGTCTCCTAAACACAAGGGTGATGTAAACGTAGCTGTAGAGACGTGGTACTGCCAATCAATTATAGGACTCAATCCATTAACCATATAAAGGATTACCTGCAAACAAACTATCATCCTTGTTTTAGGGTGGACTAGAATTCATCTGTTCAGACTAAAGTGCAGACCCACCAAAACATTTCAACTTTTCAAGAAAAGTTGAGCCATATATAGTGTGAATGTGCCTCAATGCTTTTTGTCCATGCTGACAGTCTGAAGTAAAGGTAGATTTGCTTCAGCAAATAGTCAAAACCATCTTGAAAACTGTCAAAAGAACAGCAGCTTGTGTGAATCTTGTATTCCTGCCTTGCATGATGTTTCACCCCAGCCTTAACTTTGACCTTAAACCCCCAACTCCCCCTGAGCTGGTGAGTTTTACCATTAAACTCATGGATCGTGTTTCTCTCTGATGTTTTCCTTTACCCTGTGATGCTGTATGTATCCAAACACAATGAAAACACAAAGTAAATCATCAAATGTCACAGCATTTGAAGAAAATAGGTCTGAAAGACCCAATGAAAATGATGTCGCAGCACCATGATGGAGGACATCTGTAAAGAAAAGTCAGATAAAGCGTGCATTTCTGACTGCCTTCATTCAAATCATTGTGAATCGGGAGCAGATTGGCGTTTAAAAAAGAGGTGTCCATTTTCAGAAAGGAATGGACTTCTTTGTGGAAGTAACAGCCTGAGGCGATCAGGCTTCTGTTGTTATTTAGTTTCTGATAATGAACAACGTGTGTGTTTATATCCCTTACACGATAGGTAATAGCTATACATTAAAAATGAGATTAACACCATTTATGAAAAATATTGTGATATATTTCCTGTAATTAATTAAATATGATTAGCACAAGAATTTGACACCCCTAGTTGCATGGAAAACACGCTGAGCAGGCCACAGGCGCCCCTGCTCAGCTCCATCCTGATGCATCCAATGGCAGATAAATAGATCCAGGAACGTCTTTGTTTTCCTGGTCTGAGCTGGAATCTGTAACAAAACTGTACGGCTGGATAGCTCCGATATTGCTCGCCATTTTTGTTATTGCACCACTAATGTTAGGTTGGGTTTGTTAGGGGCTGTGAGCTAGTGGGAGAGAGTGTAAACAGATGGATGACGAGAAAGCCGGGTGGTGTTGACGTCATCTAAAAACGCCATCATCAGAATTAAAAGACCACTGCGCTTTTACATGAGATCAAAAGGAGATGGGAGAGAGACTTTAAGTATCCGTCATGAAGGAGATGGGGATCTTACTGTACGTGTGAGTATTAACTCGTTAAGATGGACTGAATTCCACTTTTAGTGTTCACGGTCACTGGAGACACTAATCAACTTCAAGTTGGTTCTTGTTCGGTTTCTGACTATGACAGTAAATTTACTCTATTACTTTTTTTCTCAAAACGCTAAAGATTACACTCAGTTCTCTTGATAAAAGCAAATCCCTCTCATTCCTTCACTTTCTGTAAAAATATTCTAAATTCTTTTGTTTTATTGTGTTTGTTGCTCCTTAAAGAACACCTCAAAGTGTGAATTTAGTTATCAGTTTGTCTAAGACAAAAGTAGAAGAGCACTCCAAGCTTAGAAGGTCAGAACTTGGACACCAGATACAATATTTACGTTCATTCTACACAGAGATGATGTTTTCTCAAAGAGTCGTCCGCCGACCTGCCAGGCTCTATGGAGACCGAAACGAACTTCAGCCTCCGAGGAGCCCCCAGCAGGACTGGAGTCATCCTGTGAAGCGCAAATGTTTGAAACACGCACACTTTCCACCACAGGTCTCCAGTTTCAAAACTGTTGCTCTAAGAACCTCACATCAAAGTTGGCCTCTTGTAGTTCTACCTTACTCGGCCTTGCAAGTGGGCAAGTAACTGTGTGACAGAACAGGTTTTTTTTTTGTTTTTTACCAAAAAACAAAACAAAAAATGAATGTCACTCCAGCCCAATTCAGTAACATCCCTCAGATTTACCCCAACTGAACAGTTTTATTAGCCTTTAGAAAAACTTTACATGGATTTTTAACCTTTCTTTAATTTTCTGTAACATAACGTGAAGCTTCTACTTAAGCAGACATGAAAAAGTATATTTTAGAGCCCATAAATGATTCAGGTAATGCTTTGGTCACATGCGCAGGTTTTTGTTGTGGGTTCTTGGGTTGTCTGGGCCCAAGAAGATCATAGAGGAGCGGCTGCACAGCGCACAAGTGTGTCTTGCATTTCCTTTGAGGCTCGTGGGACCACCTTAAGGGACGTCACGAAAATGGAACGTACCATTGCCGCGCATGTGTTGAGTGCAATGTGAAGTATTTAAAAGAATAATGTATGTTACACCCATTTATGACATCTCTGAAAGGGGTCTCTCGCATGGTGGTGTCCAGTGCTAACAAAAAAGCCACCATTAAGAAAAAAAAAGAGCAATTTTGTTAATTTATGTCTTCCAGCTCTGACCAGAGAGGCAGCGGCAGAAGGAAATCCAACGTCAGGCTTAATCAGACAGACTTGACGTGGGAAAAGGGAAAGAAATAAATGTCACTACAGTCAGAAGAAACTAATAAAACACAATATAAAAACTTATTAGGTAAAAAATATCATCTACCATACCTTAACTATGACTTAAACCCCTAACAGCATAACAACAGGCTGCAGCTTCAAAGCCTTTGTACCATCAAGTAAAATACTGCAGCCATTGTTTCTCCTGACAGGGATGTCTTGACGTAACTGCAGTGGAATTTTCTGATCACATGGTCTCTGCAGTCATATGATGAAAAGGATGAACTTATGGGAGCTCAGAGGGTCTTCACATCAAAGACTTACAACAGCCTGTTTCATGTCTGACAGATTTTACTGTCCATCCTCATTTGCAATGTCCTCATTAAAAAAAGAAAAGAAAATTATAAACTGTTGCAGCTTCTGGTACAGCTAAGGTTAAATAAATGCATAGAAACTTCACCCCCCAAATCACATCAGATTTGATTACAGAAGTGTATCAGCTCTGCTGCAATCAATGCTAACTGTGTTACATACATTTTCTTACAGTTATTTCATTGCATTGGTTATGTAACTTGGGTTGGAAGCTTGCTGTTGGTCCATCAACCACCAAAAATGTGAAGCCCAAAAGCTGTTAAAGCTGGAATGACTCTTTTCATTACAACCTCACCACTGATGACCTGGATGGATTCCACCTTAAAGCAAGTCGAATTGTGTCCAGTAAAAGACATGGAAGAAGAAAATCCCATAAACAGCAGAGGGCAGAAACTTTTCCTTCTCTGTCTGTCAGCCTACACTCCAGAGTGTGGATGACAGAAAAATATGTTTGCTTTCCAGTTCTAGCTGAAAGAATTATCCGAAAACTTCTGAAATGTAACACAGAGCCAGGAGTAGAAAAGCAAGAGGTGGCAGCTGTAATTTTTACCGCATTAGGTCGCAGCACGGCGGCATTTTGGGATATGAGACCTTAGCCTTATTCGCTAAATCCTAACTGATGGCACTGGTTTTGTTTTGGTTGTGTTTAAGTAGAGATAAATGACCAACAAGATTACCTTCAGTTATGTAAGATTTCATTAGTGACACTTAGGACAACAAAGCTTGTTTGACAGTGATCAGGTATATTTTTATTCTTCATTCCCATTTGTATTATTTGCTTCTGGCTGGTGAAGTAACTCACTGAATACTGTCTGGACTGTTTTAAAGACAAGAAGACGTACCTGTAGCGCAGACAGTGCTTCTCTCTCCATTTTTAGGGAACCTAGCGCGTTCTGTGGTTACCGCAGCAATGGCATCTACAATGGCAAGATCGTTGAAAGACAAAAAAACAAGACTTTGCACAGGTAGGAAGACTGAATGGGGTTTAAATGTCCAACTGATGATGATGATGATTATGAACAGCTGTACAGGAAGGAGTCAGTAACCAGGCGAGAGCTCCCTCTGGCGGTCGGAGGCTTGAGTTGTGGGCTGAACTGTGACACTGATGTCACAAGGCCTTGTTTCTGTCGTCACCTGACTTTTGACACTTTGAACCACAGCTTAGAACAGGAATTCTGGTTCCTAATCTCAAGGCGGAGTCGAGCAGAGGGGCTCGAGCAGAACGTTCCTACCTGAAAACCAGAGTTTGGGTCCTTCAACCAAAAGAACTGACAGGGTAAGCAGAACAAATAAGACAAACAAAGCAGGTAACAATTCCCAAAGATCCAAAAACAATCTGTGTGCTCCTGTCTTAATCTTTATTGACTGAGTGTATGTGGGCATGTGAATGGTTTGTGTGGAGTTTCAGTGGGTAGATGAAACTATCCCGGTTTTTTCCATAAAACTGTTCATTAGTGACCATCTTTGTCCATCCCAGTTGTTAGTCTGTTTGTCTCTCTTCCTCCAATCTTGTCCTCTGCTCTCTCCATTCCCAGAGGGGTAACCATTCCTCTCCTTCCACATCCCTGATTCAGAACAAGAGGGGCTGTAACCTCAGCCAAACGCACACTCGCGCACAAAGCCACCACAGCGGAGCGGTTCCAGGATCAGTTACTGCATTTGCATCTCAGGCCGGAGTTTGAGGAGCAGAAACAGAAGGATAAAAGGGGAAATTCTCCCTTCGCTTGGTGCAAATTCTACTAAGTGTCGTTGGGTTTGTCTCACAAAATGTATTTGTATAAGAAAATGGGGTCTTCTTTTCGAAAAATATCAACCAAGTCTTTCAGAGTTATAACTGTTTGTCTCTTAATTTGTGATTTTGACACCAACTCCCTCTGATAACTTGAGGAACGTTGGATCCAAACCAAAGTGTAGTGGAAACTTGACGTGCATAAGGGCTACAGGGTTACTGAAACATAGCTGGTTCCACGAAAACAAAATTCATTTCAGAAGAATGAATCTCAGAGAAGAACTGCAACAAACACACACGGTTCTACCAAAATGACTTCACAGACAGCATGAATGAGTAAAACTTTATTTATATGGCGCTTTACAAAGCCATCAGGGTGACAAAGTGCTTTTCAATAAAATAGAGAAAAAGGAAAAATTCAAAGTTGAGCAAATTAAGAACAAAAATGAAAAACAACCGTTTAAAAGTACAAAAGGCAGCAAAATACATAAAATTATGATAAATAATTATACAAAACAAGCATAAGAAAAGTGAATGTCACCAACTACCGGATTTTCTGGACGGCAGTTATTCAGGCAGCACAAAAGGAGATGGAAATTCACGTTGATCAATTATATTATGTGCAGCCAAGATGCGCATTGCTGCATGCATTTAAACTTAAAGTCCTGTTAGCTGTCATGCACCTTGGTGTGTGAAATGTGCTTTCTGCATTGGATCCATCCCCTGGAGGAGCGGTGAGCCGCAGAAACAGCCGCACTCAGGAACCATTTGGTGGTTTAGCCCCAACTGGAACCATAATCCTAACCTTAACCCTTCCTCTGGGTCCGTGCAACTAAGAAAATAGTTCAGCACTGGCAGTACATATTTCAAAAATTACATCCGAATAAACACTTTCTATAAGTATAAGTCACTGTGGATTTTAAGTCGCAGGAGACAAAAAAAAAAAAGCACAATGAAAGTGAAAAAAACACATGTACAGTAAGTCGCTCCAGTCGCTAACTTTTGGGAGAACACTTTTGAAGAAATCAACCAAGCCTGGCGTAATGCTACATTTATAGCGAACGCCGTCAACGCATCAAATCCAATTCAGATGCCTCTTTTGACAGACGTAAAATTCAATGTTCAATGCCTGTCCTAAAATGTGTTCATGAACTAGACGCTCCCGTCACATGTGGGAGAAGCTACAAGTTTATAGCTGATAGCTACATGGATGCATTTACTGTATATTTCATTTACAATACACGGAAGACAGATGAAGTTTAGAGATCATAAGTATTCATTTTGAAGAGCTCTCCAAAAGCATCAGTAATCATGTCTGGGTTCATGAGATCATTCAGAGACTTTTCATATCTGATCGTTAGCTTCTACTGCAGAAGATGCGTCTGAATAATGGCGCTTTCAGTGGTACTTCAAAATCTCTGTGACCCAGTTTGACGACTTCCTGTTCCACATTAGTCCAGCAAAAGAATGCAAAAACTGTCTTGATGGGAATAAGAAAAATATCAAAGTTCAGGGGGAGAACGATCAGGTTCTCCTCCATGTTTGTTTTGGACGGCGCTTCTTTTTCTGGTTTGTTGTCAGTAGCAAACACAGATACACACGTCTACAGTGCTCTCTAGTGGTTGTTAGTGGGGAACAATCACTAAAAGGCAACCGGTTGTTAGTGGAAAAGTAACAAATATATGAACCACTATTTAGTTTTCAAAAAAATCACATATAAGTTGCTCCTGAGAATAAGTTGCACCTTATGCCAATCTATGCAAAAAAAATGTGACTTGTACTCCAAAAAACATGGTGCAAAGTTTTAAAAGCCATTCTCAAAAGGTAGGTTTTTAGTTCATGTTTAAATCTATTTAGGTCTGATGTCGTACACAGTTCTGGAGGGATAATAAAGACACGGGGAGATGCTCTATACTACCGTATACTAGCGGGAGTGTTTTACAGTCAATTCCATTTACACACTGATGGCGGCTACACTGCTGAACAACCACCAAGAGCAATGTCGGGTTCGGTGGTTTTCCCAAGAACACTTTGACACACGCGTGGACAGGAACTGAAACCGATTCATCTTCGATCAGAGCCTGACAGCTTTACCTCTGCTCCATTCAAACCCACGCATCCATTTCCAAGCCTACCCAGTTTCTAAAGCTCAAAGGCGGTTTACAATGCAGTCAGTAGGCCATCACTGGATAAAGGAAAACGATTTTTTATTTAAGGACATGAACAAAAAGTCTATGGATTTACCATAAAGATAAAGCAGTAATGGAGTGTAAAATAAACAGTGGAGTAAAACAAGAGCTCCCTCTGGTGATCGGAGGCTGGAGTTGCGGGCATACTTGTGACAATTTGCTTAGAGCTAGCAAAGAAAAATTATTAGTGTGCTGTATAACATTTAATTTGAAAGTGATTCTATCTAACAGTTAGCTTTTTAGCTTATTTTTGCTTTTTTTTTGAGTGTTTGTGTAGAACTCCTTGTTTGTAAATTTTGATGTCTCATTATAAGAGTTCTCGTAAAGTTAAAAGACTCTGTTTGGGGCAATAATTTTAGGCTTTCCAGAAGACTGGTGTTCTTTTCCAAGTTTAGGAGACCTCTTTTTGCAGTGTAGTTATTGCAGGTTTCTGAAACAGTTTTCTTCTGAGTCAAGAGGAATGGAAATTTTACATCTTGTGCCACAAATCTAGAACTCGTGCAAATGTTTGGTAACATTTATGCGTCATTTAGTTTAGAACTTTTCCTAAAATCTGTTGGAGTCAGCGTAAAATTCTGACTCCATCAAATGGCAAGTGATGAAGGTCGAGTGGTTTGCCATCCTAAAGAAAGACCATTGAAAGAAAAATGTAGGCATGATCAATGATGGAAAAATGTTCTTTTGGAGAGCTGGTGCGGTTCTCATTCTGGAATCAGCCGTGGGAATCAGTAAACTCAGACTCCACTCACCAGTGTATGAGGCAGAGGAAAGCAACATCGTCTCTATGACATGACAAGGCAACCACTTTTAAACTGGCTGTGTGTGTGTGGGTGTGTGTGTGTGTGAACTACTGTGTGCTCCTTTTCAAACTTTAGGATCTCGGCCAGATGTGTGCACAGATGAGCCCATGTCCAATGATAGATCCTTAAACTTGCTGAATATAATAGTCTGATCCTTCTGGGAAAAAAATACATGTTTGTTGCAGCATTCTTATATTTTTCCCAGCATTCTTTTATCCCTGTGGAATTGGATGGGATGAGACCAACCAGTTCCGATCCAAGACCGACTGAAAACAATTATCCTTCTGAAGAAGCTCAAGTATGAGTTTAAGCTGTCTTTTTTTACACTTGTTCTGATCAGTTCTCTTCCCGTTTCCCACACTCATAAATCTCCCATCCAATCATCCATGAATCTGGGCTTCCTATTCAATCACTATTTAGCTCTTTAAGTGTGTTAGAAATGCTCTTTCCTCTGCCTCCTCATCTTCACACCACTACAGATGCTCAGCTCGTCTTATAGTCTCCAGGGGTCTTGTCTGTCTTTCATTTACCATCTGAAACTTTGCTTGTAACTCTGTCACTCCGGAATCTAAATACAGGAATTATCTGTATTTAAATTGTTTTATAAACTAACAAATACATCAAATGGGGAACTGGATCCCGGATAAAAAAAAACCAAAACTTTTGATATGAGTTTGACAGCTTGAATTTGGTATTAGAATCTGGTATTTTGATAACTTTATTTTTTATTTGTATAATTACTTTTTGCTTGTTTTACCCTTTTTTATATAAGACACAAATTTAGTTAACTGCCCCTTTTTAGCTGTTTCAGTGTAGGCCTACTGTTTTTTTTTTTTACCATTGACTATAGATAAGATCTGGACTCAGTGACCCCTGTCATCTGGCATTCCAAACAGGAAGTACTTGCTGGCTCCAGAAAGCCAAAATCCCATAGACCTCTAGAGAGAAACAAATAGCTATTACTCAGTCTCTTTGTCAGAATAACCATTCTAACCACTCCTGCACGTGAGGTTAGCTTGAGATAACGTACGCTGGGTCTTCAATAACAGAGAGTGATACAGAGCAAAGGAAATCCAGTTTCACCACAGAACCATCAGATTTTTCTCCTCCACCTTCTCCCGAGGCAGGCGCTCATGGGCCAGAACCTTATTGTTTTGAGCTGCTGACTCAAGGCGCTGCCTCAACAGTGCCTGACGGCAGGGCTGCAATACAAGTGTCACAGCAAATCATCGATGCCAGCAACAGAGGATACACATCCTGGCAGGGGATGCATATCTTGGTACAGCACCCCGCACAGCTGAGGGTTTGCAGAACCAAAGGGGACCCGTGTCTGAGTGGTAAAATGACACTAGCATCATAGCTAATAAAGGCTAACGTATTAAGCAAAGAATCCTGAGTGAATTGTTCGTTACAAATCCCAACACCAGGACAGAGTTCGTTGGATTCAATGCCAATTGCACTCAACCACAGTAGTCTGACATCCAAGTCCACTGGACAGTTGTGCAAAGCAGTAGATTTTTGACGACCTAAGGCAATGCATCTACGAGCCATGCTAACGCTAACACGATAATGACCAACTGTTACCCATTCAAAGATGGGCGGGGCTTTCATACTGATGAAGTGAAACTTGTGAAATGACATGGGACTTATATACGGTGGCTCTGAAGTGCCAATCACTTCAACAAATGACTCAACACAAAAACATTTTAACAACAAAACTGTAAAAAACTGAGCAAAAATGTAAAAAACTGCATTTCAATTTATAAAACAAAAATGAAACAAAACCAAAATGTAAAACACAAAAGCGAAAAATCATTTCAGCAAACAAATCTAATTTCTAGAAAACAGAATTGAATATTAAAAAATGAAAAACATTTTAGAAAACAAAATGAATGGATTTTACTCACTGAGCTGTGTGACGTATTTCCGGTTAAAAATCAGACCGCTCTTTTATTTCCAGTTGTGGCTAACTGTATGCATCGACTTAGCAAATCTGTGTGTACTACTCCTGGTAGTGTCTCATTTTGGTTATTTCTTTCATGGCCGATGTTATAAGCATATTTACGTGCGACCAGCATAAATAGTGATGGAAATTCATGTTGGCCACATGTAATACCTGCAGCAAAGATACACATTGCTGTTTTGCCCGAACGTATTTTAAGTGCATTCAAGGCTGGATTTTGTTGTTGGTCGCACGTATTTAAAATTATGATTAAAGTTAAAGTCCCATTAGCTGTGCGTGAAACGTGTTCTCCGTATCTCCTGGCGGAGTGTGGAGCTGCAGACATCTGCAGTTCTGGAGATGAAACGTAGCGACGTTAGAACATTTAAAACCCGTTCAACGGAACTTTGAACATTTAACTGAACTTTGAAGTGACTTTCAGACTGCTGGTTCTACTCCAAGCTGATGGGGAACCTCTGCCTTCTTCATAGAGCGGCAGCAGTGTGCTTGGACTGTCACTTCGCCTGTCAGACTGCTTTACCTAACACGGAAAATGACAGAAACGAAGAAAAGCTGCTGTGGAGGAATGAAAACACAACTAACAGGTCATGAAGATAAAGATCTTTACATATGTCTTTCATGCTAGTTAGCATTAGCCCAAATGAAAGGGACTATTCGATCTTCATTCAATCATTCATCGCATTTTTTAGTCAACTCCAACACCTGGGTGAATTCTGCTGTCATTCAAGGCATGATGTAGTCAAGCTCATGGGCGCACTATATAGTTAAGCCATGGTCATTTCAGTTAATTTTCTGCAGTTAATCATCCATCATCAATTTAATCTATGGTAAATGTTTTTTTTTTTTTTTGGTCTATGTACATATCCTACCTTGAGGTAAGCCTTTACTATTTTGCGGGGTCTCTTCATCTGGTCTAAGATCTTCACTGGCACGAAAGATGTCTCCGCCCCAGAGTACATCCACCAAAGAAATGACTCTCATTCAGTTAAATTTTCAATTAAATATCTCTCATATTCAAGTTCTCTCCTTATTGAATCACTGTATCAGAAAGAGTCATGCGTCAGGGAAAATCTGTCCACGTTGCTGTCAGGATTCAGCCGCCTAACTCCACCTCCGACCATCAGAGGGAGCACTCTCCAGACCTCTAGCTCCCTCCACACTCTCCCCCACGTCTCTCCAGCTGTTCTCCATCATCTCATCAAGCCACTCCTTATAAACCTCTCCTACACCAGATATCATTGCGAAGTATCAAAGTCTAATTTAAGTGTTTAGATTAGAGCTAAATATTTAGAATTTTACCTAAATATTTAGCTTTTCTTAATTGAATATTTAGTCTGTAGCTATATGTTTAGTTTATATGCAAATTAACTTGCCTATAAGCAGAAGTGGCCTACCAAAAAAAAGCTGGATTTTGCTCTATCTCTAAACTGATTTGTGCCTGAGTTGTCACCCTTCTTTTTATACTGATTCAAGGCATGTCCCACCTTCTGGCCAAAAACATTGGTTGAGATGTTCTAATGGCTAAACAGATATGTGCAATTGGATCAACAGCAACAGCCTCCACAACCAGCGGTAAGTTTATGGTCCGTAGCTAGCCCGCTAAGTTGTACATTGCAAGCTAAGCTAATGCGGATGTAAGTAGAATGCTAATATTTGATTGTTAGTAGTGTAATAGGCGACCTCATAAGTTTTATGTTTTTGTAAATAGGCTTCTTAGTGCACCACTACACTTAAAAAGCCCGTTGGTACAGTCCATATACTGTTGAGGGTACAGTCCACTCTGCTGAAACAACGAGCCGTTCGTACATTAGCTGTCCCCCCGCCCCTCCACACCTCAAACCTCATATGTTTCCTTTCTTTCTTTATTTATTTTTTTGTTTCATTGACATTAGAGGTGGACTAGCGATCTGTTTGATTTTGTCGAGTCCACAACCGTCCCGTTTTGGTCCAAAGCCTTCTGTCTGCTTCATTAATCAAAATAATTGACAACTCATTAAAAAGTTTAGATTTGCCATTCAACAGCAGGGGCCGCAAATCGAGTGATGCCAGCTGCTTTACTAGGAGTGAAGCTGAACCATTTTTCTTTTTGTAGTCCACATTTGTTTTCCACATTTTACCCATGAGAAATGACTGGTATTTTATACTCTTTCAAGCCAGAACTGCACTTACAATGGATATGGACAGTATTCAGACAACCTTAAATTTTTCACTCTTTGCTATATTGCAGCCATTTTTAACAAATGGCTGCAATATAACAAAGAGTGAAAAGAGTGACTCATTTAAGATAATTTGTTTTCCTCATTAATGTAAACACAGCACCCCATGTTGACAAAAAACTTAGAATTTTGTGCTGATTTATTACAAAGGAAAATCTGAAATATCACATGGTCCTAAGTATTCAGACCCTTTGCTGTGACACTCAAATATTTAACTCAGCTGCTGTCTATTTCTTCTGTCCATCCTTGAGATGGTTCTACACCTTCATTTGAGTCCAGCTGTGTTTGATTTTACTGATTATTATTATTATTATGGAAACAGTCCCAATAATAAAAGTTGTATTAGACAGCTGGTAGTGACTGAGAGTTTTTCTCATGTGTTATTTGAGGAGTACATACAGAATCCTGTATGTACAATGCAACAAAAAAAATGTGTCTGTCATTCTTTAAGTTGTTCAACTTAAAAAGATGGGGGAGACCTGACATTCAGAAAACCACATTGTCTGATTTTTTTAAAATAATCTGTTTGTAAATTTTAGTGGAAAATAAGTGTTTGGTTAAAAACAAAAGTTTAACTCAATACGTTGTTACAGACCCTTTATTGGCAATGACAGAGGTTCCTGTGGGTCTTCACCAGGTTTAGATTGTAGCTGCTATTTTGGTCCATTCTCCCACGCAGATCTCCTCCAGAGCTTTGATTTTTGAGGCTGTTTCTGGGCAACACCAATTTTCAACTCCCTCCTAAGATGTTCTTTGTTGTCTGCAACACTCCAGGGCCTTAAAATATCTGTTTTTTATGTAGCCACTCTTTCGTTGCGAGAGTGATGTTGTTGCACTGACTGTCACATTGTCAGGTCCAGACACGTTTCATCTTCAGTGTTCTTACAGATGGAAGGAGGTTTTTGACCAACATTTCACCATTCATGGCCCCATTCTCCCTTTCCTAAACACAGACCAGTCGTCTTGTCCTCTTTTTAGAGGGGCACATCTGGTCCTGTAGGATTTAAGTCAGTGGAGGTGCAGTGATGGTAGCCTTTGTTACTTTGGTTCCCAATGATCATTGTGACCTCATGGAATAGGCTCTTGCGTGGAGCCCCTGTTTGAAAGATAATATCAGTGGCCTTGCATGTCTTCTATTTTCTTCTAATGATGCCCACACTTGAGTTCTTCACACCAAGCTGCTTCCTTGTTGTAGATTCAGTCTTCCCAGTCTAGTGCAGGTCTACACTTTTTTCTGGTTTCCTTTGACAGCTCTTTGGTCTTGATCATGTTGGAGAGGTTGCAGTTTCACTGTTAAAGGGTACGGACAGGTGTATTTTGTAAAGATAACCAGTTAAAACTGGTGACATTAATACATGTAACAAGTTGGGGATTGAAGAGCTTCCTTAAGAAGAAGTAACAGGTCTGTTGTTGACCAAATCCTTATTTTACTGAGTTAATAAAAAATCAGATCATGTTATTTTCTTGATTATTTCCTGGCAACTCTTCCAGTTAAAGAGTATTTATGATATGACCTTTCTCATCTTTAGCAAACTGTGGCTGACTAACACACACACACCTGTAACTACAACTTATTTGAATTTGCTGTGACAGTCAACAGCATAAAAAGCGTGTCCAAGGGCTAACTGCGCACATAAATTATTCCCATGGCTTTCAGACATCATAGCTTAGAAAAACTTAAATTTTCGCCACGAGGAACGAGTAACATTACACTAATTCAACACTGGAGAGTTACGGGCCTCACCCTGTTGCAGGGTTAAAAGAGGCTGAACGGTCAACAACTTCAAAGAGTCATGTGAAAACTGTATATGTAGTATTGCAGCTACCCTGGACTGCAGATTTGATTTCTCACAATAAGTAGTTTGACCAGAATGGTGTAATTTTTTTGCAGTTAACCATCCAACTCTCAGTGATCAGCACGATTTATTTGAAAAAAGTAGAGTCTAGATGTGTTCCACAGATGTTTAGCATCTAAACATACTTCCATTGTTGCAAAACTCCCACAGGAATAGCACTATTTCATCAAAAAGGATCGAAAAACAACTTCACTTAGATGAGTAAGTTACAGTATGGGAGTGATTATTATTTTTTACATCTACTGGGAAAATAAGGACACAAGTGATCAAGAAATCACAAGTGAGATTCAGTCCCCAGCCAGAGGATCGGCATGTGGGAACAGATACCAGGCAACTGATGTTTGAAAGCGCATCTCTAAAGCATGAACCTTGAGTTTCTCCTTAAATGTTATAATTAGAATGACAGCATCACAACACAGCAGACTATTGTAGCCTGAGCGCTGTATGTTCCCCTAAATCTCTGGAAATGAGCAGCCCATCGGGTTTGAAAATCTTGTGACTCAATGGTTCCCGAATTTTCCAACAAACCAGTCAATAACATTTTGAAAGCTTTGGCATCTTGTGTTTTCTTCTTAGTTCTGATAGTAAATGCCTCCTTGTTCTGTGACATGTCAGCAATAAAGAAAGCCAGAGTTTATTCCTCTGAGCCTCAGGCCAGTCTAGTCCCTGTTATGTAAGATTTAATAAGCTATTACTTTCATGTGGTAATATAGAGCGGGGCACTGTGCTTCACTTCACTTCTTTGTTCTCTGTAGATACTCTTCTTTTAATAGACATAAATAATGGTTTAATGGACCTTTTTAAATTATTCACGAAAACAATGATTGTTATCTGCTAGCAACATAACCATTTGGAAATTCCTTTCTGAATAAAATCCCTCTTCGGCCCTTGTTTTGAAAACGCCCACATGTTTGGCAATGAAAACATTACCTATTTGTCTGTATTTGGACAAGTGTTCAGTACAGAAGTAGTTGTATCATGATGTGGGGATTATTGCAAATACTTTGTTTCTGCCGCTGTTTTTCTCAGTGGAGTTGGAGCGGTAGTGATAAATAACATTGGCTCATCTTGACTAAAGACAGTGTGTCAAATTATCACATTAATCGCGGTTGATTAATTGATAAAAGATAATTTAGTGCATTATTAAATAACGTAATAGGATTCAACTCATTTCTAATTAGATTATTATTAGTAATATATTATTATATATTATTAATTAGTATTATTGATTTGAATTAAATTTTTTCTATTGCTCAGAAGAGTGTTCCTACTGTTTCTTGATTTGGTAAATTCTGGACCTCACTCTGGACCTGATGTCATTAAATCATGATAAAAATAAATGTGTCATTAAATCGTTAAAAATTGAATTTTAGTGAAATATTGACACATGTAATGACACTTTTAACTATTAAATGACAATTTTAAATAATTAATGACACATTTATTTATTTATTTATGTTTGTTTTAGCATCAACCTAGTCCTGTTATTATCCTGGTTTTAGTTTTACATTGTTTTACAATGTTTTATATTGTTTTAAATTGGTTTTATTCTTTTTAATGCTTTTATTCTCTTTGTTTTATTATTAGACAATGTTAAATCTATGTTTTCCCTGTGTACAGCACTTTGGGCTTCCTTGGCTGGTGGTGGAAGGTGCTCAATAAATAAATAAATGAAACGAAATGAAATTTCTGTATTTCATTTTAAAAATATTTATTTAATATTGTATCTTCCATCCCACACTGGCCAAGAAATAAATTAATATGTCATTAAATGCTTAAAAGTGATTTTTAATGGCAATTTTAATGTTTTAATGCCACATATATTTAAACATTTATTTGTTGATTTCCAATTTTAAATATTTAATGACACTTTTATTTAATGATTTCATGTCATTTATATTCATTTCATTTTCTACCTCCTAAACCTCCATAATTAGAGACGTGTATTCATCAGCAGGTTGCTTAGATTTAAAGATTTATTTCCTTTCATAATTTAAACATAACAGATGCACTGAAGGAACATGATGCAACTGTTGTTTCCCCCAGAAAACTAAAAAAAAAAGGCATAAATATTACAAACTAAACTGAAATTAAAGCAAAAGCTTTCAAGTTTAAAATTAGAACATAAACAGAGCAGAACACTAAACTCCTTGATCAGTTCCATTTAAAAACAAAGCATTAATATTTCAAATAAATTCTAATGTTTTCAAGTTTTACAGAACAAACATCTCTGAATTTCTTCTGGTAGTTTAGACTGTTGCTGCTCTGAAGGTCTGAACTTTGTTGTTTTTGTTGGAGAATAATGGTTTATTTCAGTGTGTGATTGAGCATGCTCAGTGACACTGTTTCAGGTGATAAAAAGGTTGTGGATTTCCAGTTTAAGAAGGAACGCCTTCTGCATAATTTACAGTACATGTTACTCTGTTTTTTGTCTGATTTTAAATAGATAAAATACCTCCACACAGGGGACTGAAATTTAATTTTTGAAACACAGGCCAAGTTGGCCACTTGATAAAAAAAATCTACCGGCCAAATGTATATTTTATCAGCCAAAATTCTAATACTTTTTTACACAGAAATACCTTAAAAAATGTTAATGAAAATATTCTGATTTTTTTTTTTTTTTAATTGCATAAAATAATTTTGTGGTGTGTTGGGCCAGGGGTCTGGTTTTTTGTTCCTTTGTGTTCTTTTCTTCTGTTTCTATTCCTCTTCCTTCCTTCCTGCTCCCCTTTTGTCCTTCATTATGTGCACCTGGGCTTAATTGGTTGTCTTCCTATTTTAGGCTGCTGGCTTCTGTCACTCACTTCCCAGATCATTCTGTGTGTCTTCTTGAGTACCGTGAACTTTCTAGCCTTTTACTTGTGGCAATGCAGAAGTGACTCTCACCTTTGCTGTGTCCAGCACTTGTGTTCAGATCCATGTCAAATTTCTAAATGTATGAACACGTCTTTACTGTTATCTAACTGTAAACTCAAATTCAAACATGCTGAGAAAACAAGGACAGATTTATTAGATTTCCTAATTCTGCCTCCAGATGATCACATTTTATTATAAATCATAACAAAAAACACCTGAAAACTGTAAAATGTTTTGGGTTATTGTCCTTATATATTATTATTGACATAAAAGCTGCAGCTTTAGGAGGATTGAGTACAACATCTGACAGGTCACAGTTTTCAGTGTAACACAGACTCTGTTATGCTACACAGACGCTGCTAAAACAGTGAATTCAATTCTGTTATTATTTAGAAAATACAGTTTTTATGAATTAATCTTGTATTTATCCTCCATGTCTTAAAGGCCGGTTCGTGAAAATACTGTCCGACTTTAAACCCGTCCATGATCACACGGGACACACAGAACAGCTAGTTAGCATCATAGCATTAGTGTCTAACAACAGCGTTGTTTCCAAATCAACACATTTTATTCGTCTGTCTGTTGCTGCTTTAAGTGAAGCAGCTTTATCCTCCAGTTCTGACTGGATCCTGTTATAAATCACCACATATTCTGCTGTTTCGTCAGCCAAACTAAACGCTGCACAGGTGAAGTGAACGCAGAGGTGGAGTGCTGTGTCACACGTCGGGTGTGTTGTGTTTACATTGCGTGCAGACGGTAGAGATAAAGAGGACAAAATAAATTCAGAATTCCAGAAGAAGAGCTAGTAAACATGACTAAGTTTACACAAACATTTACTCTCCATGTGGTGACTAGTGTGTTAATGATTCAATGTGAGTGGTAATTTTGGACCCTTCAAAATAAAAGTCTATCGCAGTGAACTCATTTTTACTATCGAAAAAAAGTGCTATTGTGATATTGATAACTATCGTTTTATCGCCCAGCCCTATTTGGAAGACTGTTATGATAAAAAAAAAAAAACTTCCTCAAACTACTCTTTTAGTTGTATTTTTATCTTTTACTGCGCCACAATGTCACACATTTCTATGGAAATATCTTAAAGTGAGGCTTTTAACAACAATTATTAGGTTAGATTAAAACTAGATTAATTAATTACAGGTCACGATAGACTAATCACACATCAATCAAATAACGGCACTAATTTCATGTCTCTGGTTGGTGCCATCGTGGCTGAACATGGTATCGCGACCTTTTTGGAAAAACACCATTAGGAGGACACAACAAGCTTGAAAGTTGTTGGAAAACATCTATGATGGTTCTGACGATGGCGTGTTTGACGTGCAATAGTAAAATCCGATCTGTCTTGTTTTCTTTTATTTGTGTCACAAGAAAAGCAGTTTGTTCAGAGGTTTACCCAGAGTGCCCTTCTTCGCGAAGAAAAACTTTGAACTTTTTCCAATGAGCACCTTACCATCTGTAGATCCAGTCTAGAACCTAATCATTGTTGGGGGTGACAGATGAATTACTGTGATTTAATTACTTTTGACAGTAATTGAGTAACGTAACGAATTAGAGTTTAAATTTAGGTAACTAATTACAGTTACTGGACTATAGAATCCCTCGTTACTTAGGTTTTATAGGCCTCTGAGGTGAGCAGCAGAGCAGAGACCTGCAGAGGCCTCTGAAGCTGCTCTTTGGTTGTGAGCGACAAGAGCCGGATCCTTCCTGAAACCGGTTTTTTCTTTATTGACTCACTCTGTCTTACTTTATTTTTCTCTCTAAGCTGCACGTGACTAGCGGTCACTATGAGTTGGTTTGAGCACAATACGCCCTGCAGCTCCCTTTTTCCATCCCCTGTTGCTCTGCTCACCTGGCAGGTGTAGCCAATGCACCTTAATCAGTACCTGCCAGGTATTTAAGACAGAGAAGGCTACACCAAAAACAGAGCAGAGAGCAGTTTGGTTTGTTGTGCTAGTTTGTATGGTTTTTTATTTTTTATTTTTTTAAATATATAAATTAAATACTACATATTTCCTTCCTTTGTCCTCAGCAATCTTATACAGCTGGGTTTTGTTATGTTAGTTTGGGTTTGGACCTCGGCAGTCTTCGTTTGTGGGCTTTGTTTGTTTTTCTATAGGTAGTTTTGGTTGGGCAGCCCTTAGCTCTCCCTGACCTTTTTATGTTTGGGCAAGGTTGCAACTCCCTTTGGTTTGTTCATTTTGTTTTAAACCAGCATGTTAATCATTTTCCCCTTTTTGTTTTCCAGGATGCAGTTTTCATTTAATAGGCTGCTCCTTTTAGTCCTGGTGTCCGATTGTACCCATGTTACGGTCCCTTTTCTGTCCATCCCCTCGACCCGAGCCTGGTTTCCATTTGGGGTCGTAACAGGGGTGCATAGTTCGGTAGACTCGCAGCCGTGCAAAACTTTGCACGAAGGACAGATGCGCAACTCATTTTAATGCAGTGCTTCTCAGTTCTTTTCTCTTACGCCCACACACCCCTACCCCCCTTTGAAGAACTTACCCCACAACTTTCTGCTGCAACTATCATTAGCAAAGTTGCTCAATTTAAAAGTACATCTGCAGAACATTGTATCTTTATTATCATTAAAGAATACAAAAAGGGGGAAAAAAAACAAACATAGATGAAGTTGGACAAAACTCAACATCTTATTATTTTTAAAATTATAAAATTCTCCTCAAACACCTTCATTCCGTCTCATGCACCAGCCCCTCCCTTGTCTGCGACAACAGAACCCCGGGCCCTGGGTGCGTTCACTGAGTTCTGGACCTTGGCGTGCCCAAACAGACACACAGCCCAATTCAGCCCACTACAATTTTGTTATTTTATTTTTATACAATCCGCAGCAAACTAAAGAAAACGTCAACACAATTAAAACAGTTATAATTGATCAGTTCTTCTGGTGTTTGACATATTCTCTGAACTGCTTTGTTTTGCCTCGGATGTCTGGAGCTCAGTGAACGCACCAGACAGACGGAGGGTTTGTCACTTTCAGTGACTGATTATTTAGCCTCAAATAGCTGACGGTGTCTTCTGTTTAACTGACTCATAACTGCATGATCCCCACTATTTGAGAAACACTGTTGTCATGGAATACAAGAATAAACTTAAATAGTAAAGCAATTCTTTTGAAAAATTACATAAAATGTATAAGCAGGACTTTTGACACCAAGCTGAGGGGAAGTTTGTTTCAGTTGAAAAGTTGAACCATTGAAAAGAACGAAGAATGACTTACTTGTATAATGAAAGCCAGTAGCTGTTACTTCATGTACTGCGCCGGGCTCCAACTAATTTCATACTTAAATGAGCTTTAGTGTGAAAACAAAAGGGTTTTCACATGACCAGCACCCCATCGAACACCTCTGGGATGATAAAGAACAAAGGTTTGGTCAGTTTGACCAACGACCAAAAAAAAAACCTCCCTTTTGCGGAAACTGATGTGGAAATTTAATGGCATCATTCAGATGCACTTGTGACCATTATTACAGCACAATTACAATGCAGAGTCAACAAAACAAAGAACAACTTCATTTGAACAAAAAGAGTCATAGTTGGTGGATATTAAAGATCAGGGGTGAACTGGGGACCATGTCCAGGATGTACTCTCCCGAAAACAGAGGAATGAGAGGCTGCAGCTTTTAAATCATTTCATCCATTGATTTTGAATGTATCGAATCAAATGTATCTAATTAAATTAATTCAGTCAGGCTCAATGAATCTCATGCGCTCCATTTTTACCTTTTCTAAAAAGTGATGTCAATACAAAGTACTTTCTTTTCTAACTATTGTCAGAACTGATGATGATGATGGAGGAGCAGAACTAAGGAGACAGACAAACAAAAGCACAACGTGATGAGTAGTGAAAAGGTCAGGAGTGTCTTTGGACCTCTTCAGAACAGGCAGGTGGAAGTAGTGTACGACAACTACTGTACCTCAACAACAGGCAAGCAGAACTGGAATGTCCCCGGTGACGGTTCATGAGCAGGAGAGCAGAGTGTCCCAGTGATGCCCTGATGTCTGAAATGACCAACGCATTTATCTTCCTTTTCTCAAAAGGGGTTTTGAGTTCTCTTGCCTTCATTGTGTTTTCTCCTTATTGCAGTTATAAAGCATGTGCTTCAGTAATATCAGTGAGTTACTGAGCTAACCTACAGTTTTCTAGAATAGATGTTCCTTTAGTTCTGTCGGTCTCTTTCCTGTCCTCCCGGATTATTGCCTCTACTGGGACTCTTGCTGATGGACGTTTCTTCCTTATCTTTTGTCTAAAGGGAGTTTTCCTCAGCAGAGAGATTATAAATGACGCTTACCTGTTCGCTCGGGTGGAATGACCGCCAGTTGGAGCGGGTGAGCCAGCGGATATCCACCTTTTGCTGAACTCTAATGCTTACTCTAAGCTTTGATACTGTTGATGCTATGGTGCAATGTTTCACCAATTTGTTACTTGTAGATTTGCATCCGTTACTTCTTGACTGCTGATGATGACTCTTCAACATCACTTAAGCAATATCTTTTCATAGCCTTTCGTGATAATGCTACCACCACAAATGCAAATAATAAATAAAATAATACGCCCAACAGATCATTTGCAAACATAGTTGTGCACGTCATCAATGGAAAAAATTCCCTGTTTGCTAGCAGCGGAACAGGTTTAATGGCGCAGACATGCAGCTGCTACAACATGCTTCATAGGTTAGTTGATTACTATAAATTGTCCCTTGGGCGTGAATGTCTGTGACCTGTCCAGAGTGAACTCAAGAATAGTTGGGATAGGCTCCAGCAACCCCGTGATGCCAAATGTGACTCAGCAGGTTTTGAAGATGGTTGAATGTTACCCATGCTTACTCAATGTGAGTGTAACCTCATGCAGAGGCTCTTTCATGTGCTGACAAATTGAGCTTATTAAAGGATCTGGACTGAATTGGACAATAACATCCAGAATTAATCTAACTTGGCCTTAATGTCTAAAATACTGTTTCATTTTTAGCTTTGTGCAAATGTTGCAATATCATTTTTATATGAAATGTTGATCATATCAACTATGATACGTTTGGTGATTTGTGAAGTTTTTGTTCACATCAGTTTAAGATGCAAAATAAAAAAGCACTTTATTTACCCACTGTCTCAGATTTGATCCACACATTAACACGGTGTAAGTGTGTTATAAAGAATTCTTCATCAACTAATTTAGCATTCTTTCACAATGGAAAGGAATAACAATAAATGAGTTATTCTCACCATGAAGTTTTGGAAACTTTTCTCACCAAAAGTGGTTTTTAGATTTCACGAAACCATTCAGTAAGTTATATGTAAGGAGTGACGCTGTATTGGACATGCCAGTAAACAATGAGACATGGGTGAGCACGTCCAGTAAAATGACCTTAACATGCTTAATTTGGTTTGATTTTAAAAAGGAAAAAAACTATGATCATCACAAAAATAGGACCCAGCTCATGGTATTAATGTTTTTGTACAACATGGAACGGCTGAACGACATTTCAAACTTTTCTATAAGTAAATATCTTATTGTATAGTAAACACAATGCATACCTGATGTATGGTTGTGATTGTATTCAAATCTAGACTAGACTAAGATTTACACAAACCGTTGAACTCCTCTGTCCGTGCTGTAAGACAGGTCGGTGGGTAGCTGACATGCCGCAAACCTCTTGCGCCCGTTGTATATGGGCCGGTCCCGCCCAGAGCGGTGGAACGCGGTTGGAGCGGACTGAGAAGAGTGCAGCCCGGTCAACAGTCGGGGGGCACAGTGAGCACTTCAGTCCATGGCTCCGGAGCGGCGAGATCCAGGCGGCGTTTGCTGTAAAGCTTGTCAGGGCTTGTCAAGCCGGAGCTGGTCACGATGCACCACCACGGGGCAAAAATATTCTACACATTCTCCTTTATTAGCCGACAGTAAGGATTTACTTGTGCAAAGTCACACCCTTGTTTTTCCAGCTCTGTTTGTACAATTGTAGCACAGCAGTGAACCAGCAGCTATACCATTCCAGTATTGCGTCCATCTCTGCGTATGCAACAAGCTAGCGTAGCAC
Source organism: Adrianichthys oophorus (assembly GCA_036245035.1). Classification (NCBI taxonomy): domain Eukaryota; kingdom Metazoa; phylum Chordata; class Actinopteri; order Beloniformes; family Adrianichthyidae; genus Adrianichthys; species Adrianichthys oophorus. The sequence continues at coordinate 2,032,240 of BSAI01000191.1, read as the reverse complement.
CTCTAGCTGTATAACTCATTGAAATCATAACAGTTTGAAATGAGCAGTAAAAGCTCTTGTACTGCCCCTAGTGGACTGATGATGAACTACAGGGCAGCAAAGAGTTCCATACGAGGGTTTTATTGGGAACGTTTTGATCATGTCAGTGAAATGGGGGTCACAGGAACGCCTGCATCAAATATGATATCAATGTTTGTATAGGGTTAATTAAATCAGAACATTACCTGAGCAGAGCGTGACGTAGCCTAAGAAAACTCATCCATAAGAGGTTCCACTAATCCCCACATTCTTCACTTGTTTTGGGACAACCATTCCATTCTTACAGCTAAACATACACTCACAGTAAAAACTGTTTATAAGTGCAGTGTGCTAAAGTATTTACATAAAAGCTTGTGTCTTGTCAGAGATTCATGGAAGATCCAGACAAATGCTCTGTTCAGTTACCATAATAGCACTGTTGTCAGCTTTCCGTGAACCTCGTGAGGAGCCTTCAGCTTTGACCGCAGGTGTCAAACTACCTTTTCAAATCTCATCTAGCAAACAATCACACGACTGTTTTCTCTTCAATCTTTTCACCACATGAACCGAGTGAGATCATTTCAAGGCTCGTGGTTGGTATGCTTGAGATTATTGGTTACATAATGAAATAACAAAAAGGAGGGCTTTTCATTAAAACGTGGACTTGTTCGGGTTTACCATCTCCCTGACTTCAAACAGCTCTTCCTATTTTCTGATTTTATGTTATTTTATTTTTTTAATTGTGCTCAGTTGACTGTTCTGTGTAAGTGAAATATGCAACCTTTTTTCGAGTTATGAAAATACATTATATTAACATTGAACTCCGTTCTAAAAAAAAAACTCATTAAACAAAATAAAAAAAATAAGAAAATTGCCAGTGTCTGGGTTATTCTAAACAGAAAACTTAGATGTAAACCATAAACATGAACTTTTGTTTTTGTTGTTTTGTGGGAATAAAAAAGTAGAAAAGAATAAATAGAAACTTGAATAAGGAATTGAATTGGAAGGGAATACAATTAAAATATACTATTCAAAAAAGTTTTATCTGCAAATGTGGTTTGGAAGTATTGACATAAAACAAATAGTACTTAAAAAATGCTCTTTTTTTTTTTTTTTAAATCGCTCTAACATGAGATGAGATTAAATCAAGGATAAAGGTTCACGGGAGAAGAAACAGGCAAAAAGCCAAGTTTAATAATGAACCGAACTGAACTTCTACTGAGTTTTGTAGCTTTAAGGGTTTTGGCTAAAAATGAAAAACTCCAAACACTATCTCTTATCAAGTTGTGTCCATCTTTAAAGACTTGGACTTTTGGTGTTTTTAACACGTTCTTCTATCATTTTTCTGATAATGGAGGACGCATTTTAAGAAAATTATCTCAAAACTGCATTTCTGAGTATTTCTTTGTTCAAATAAAAAATCAGGAGACAAAATAATGCAGCTGGAAACAGATGTTGTTTGTGAGGTAGAAAATGCGCTGGGTGGGCATCAGGCTCCCTGCTGCGGTCAATTCCGATGCCTCCACTTGCAGACAAGTAGATCCATGAACGTCTTTGTTTTCCTCGTCTGAGCTGGAATCTGGATCCAAACTGTGCGGCTGGATAGCTCCCATATCGCTCAAAATTGTTGTTGCACCGATAGTATTTGGTTGGGGGTGTGAGGGGCTGTAAGCTAGTGGGAGAGAATGTAAACAGTCGGATGTTGGAAATGAGGGCAGGCTTACTCAGAGGTACATTTCTAATGAACACCTGCCGCTCTGCAGAAACTAAGTCCTTGAAAACAACAGATTGTTTTGACTTGGGTTAAAAATAAAAGATAACTAGGAACACTTTGTAAAGAGTTCAAACAATGAGTGAGAATTTGTTGGATGTAGTGGGAAGAATCCAGTAGTTTTCCAAAATAAATTTCCTTCAGAATCAGATTATAAATTAAATGGAAAAAATGCAGGTTGTGCTTTTTTTTTTTTTTGCCAGTCCAGGTCTAAATGTCCAACAGACCAGTACCGGTCTGCTGCCCGAGGGTTGGGGACCTCTGATTTAAAAGACAGCTGCAGACTAATCCATCAGGAAGTGGCGTGTTAATCAGTTTTTCTCGCTGACAGCACACGCTTGAGTTCCTCACTTTCTTGCCTTTAGAACCTGAAAATTAGAGGCCTAGGAGAAAAGTACCCATAATTCCTGCTCTCTATGATATAAACACTGCTCAAAAGATACAGGAATCACCTTAACAACACGATATAAACTCAAGTCAGTCACCTTTCTGTGAAACCAAAGTGTCAACTTAGGAAGCAACACCGATCAAACCGTCTTTTATGCTGTTGTGCAACTGGAACAGACAACAGGTGGAAATTCAGGCAATATCAAATATCTAGGTATTTATTTCTCCCCGAAACTATCAGAACTGGTGCAAAGAAACTACACCTCATTACTGAAAAGTATACAGGATGATCTAACCCGCTGGGTCAACCTGCCTCTGTCACTCATGGGTAAGATAGCCACAGTAAAAATGAACATTTTACCCAAAGTTAATTATCTGTTCTCAATGATCCCCACACAACCACCACTAAAATGGTTCCAAACATTAGACTCTGCCATATCCAGCTTCTTATGGAACAATAAACCTGCAAGAATTAGTCTAAAAACTTTAAAATCTGGAAAAAGCTGTGGAGGCTTAGAATTATCTAACTTCCACAACTACTTTCTTGCCAACAGACTGCAGTACCTCTTAAGATGGATACAAAACAATCCAGAAACCAACCCATGGATGGATCTGGAACAGGCGTTTTGTGGAAAGATCTACCATTTATCAGCCCAACAATAAAAATCATGACCGCTACCAAAGTAGTAATAGAAGTACTACTTTAATAGCCTGGTGAGAATTTCTCAAAAGATTGAGAGAAGATTCATAACACACCAAGAACTACAAGAAAAACATGGAATAAATACATTCTTGGAATATCAGCAACTTAAATCTGTAATTACTAAAAAATTAAAATTCAGTGTCAATGACCTAAAATGACCAGAACTAGTTACCTCTATGATTAATTTTTCAATTAATAAAACTCTCTCCAAAATATACAAACTCTTATGCAACTTAGATAACGAAGTCTCAATCCCAACAACAAAATGGGATGCAGACTTAGGCAGAAGTACAGACACAAGCTTCTAGTCTGAAAAAAAGAGAAATAATAATGTAAGTCATGACAGGAATCGCCATATCCGAGTTTCGGATTCACCAGTGACGTTTAGGTGAGATACGGTTTCATTCACAGAAGTGCCAACTGTTTGAAAATTGCTTGTGGAGGATGAATATAATAATAATTGCGGTTTTTGTTCGGCTGGAATTCTACGATACAAAGTCTTTCACAAATCGGAAAAGAGCTCTGAAAGAACAATTCTGGACCAAGATTCACCAGATTTTCACCGCTTTGACATTTCACTCCAAGCCGCTACCAACTGTAAGTACATGCACTAGTATTGGGACATTTAGCCTTTGCCAGAGAACACCAAGATTGGCAAATTCACCGCCAGCGCTCTGTCCTCTTCACAGACAACTCACACTGCTGCCTGCAGCATCAGAGGCCTTCACAGTCTTCACAAACAGAGGGTCACCAGCTGTTTAGTGCATGTGTCAGCAGAGCTTCGATCTGTTTCTACATTTGCTGCAGGAGCTCATCGTTAAGACGCACAAAGCGCCGGTTCCTCATCATTTCTGTAAATGTGCCCGTTTGGAGCGTTGGGCGGATGCCGACATTCGGGATGAGCACTGCGTGAGGCCCCGGGTCTTGTGACTGCAGAAAGGAAAACAGCCTCCGTGCTTGACAGGTGATGAGTCCAGAGGTTCAAGGCGGAGCATCTCCCTCTTGATCTCATGTGTCCATAGGACATGGTTGCGGGAGTCTTGTGGTTTCCTCAGACGCCGTTCTGTGAATCTCAGTCTTGTTAGCATGTTCTCCTCAGACAGAAAAGGCTTTCTACTGAACACAAACACAGCTTGTTTGGTCATCCTCTAACAATGCTGTGATTGACTTGAATATTTATAGCATGCTCATATTTCATAGTGTGCCTACATGCTGAGAGTTAAACAAGTATAAGGAGTTCTGTTCCAGGGACGTTTCTTTGGCTCTGTGGGCTGCCTGCTGCAGGGTGATGGACTGAGCTGAACAGCATGAAATCCGCTACTTCAAAATTATTTCCCTTGTTCTTGCTCTTCCCAAAACTCTGAGGAATGCATTTTGAGGTTTAGAGTTCAAAGAGGCTAATAACCAAATCTGGTTTATTTGCAGCTTGATCCTCAGTAGCTCGTAGGTGTAAGAAATGTTGTAATGATGCCTTTTGGTAAATGAGGGAGAACTGAAGGGAATACAACGACCACCTTTGTTTATCTGGGACTTCCAAGCTACTCTTATCTATATTTGTATGAATAGATGTTTTTGCTAATATTACATTGCAGTCACATTGAATTCAGAACAAACAAGCCTGTTTTTAAATTGCAAATTAAACACCTCTTTAGAAGATTTATTTCATTTTAATCACTTTATTTGACAGAATCCGTCTACTTATCTTCATTGTGTCCATGATGTTGTCTTTGAATCTGAGTCCTGGCATCTGGACTCCAGAAAATGAGGTTTTTGGTGTTTTTAACATGTTCTTCTTAAGATTGAAACTGCATTTCTGAGTGTTTCTTTATTTAAATTGAGATGGATCAAGAGCGGACGAAAACCCACAGGCCACAAGTTTTCTGCTCCGCTCCATTCCGATGCATCCACTTGCAGACAAGTAGATCCATGAACGTCTTTGTTTTCCTCGTCTGAGCTGGAATTTGGATCAGAACTGTACGGCTGGATAGCGCCGATATTGCTCACCATTTTTGTTGGGGATGTAAGGTGTTATAACCTAGCAGGAGAAAGTGTAAACAAAGGGCTGATGGGAAATAAGTGGAAGCTAACATCTGCGCACACAGTCCCGCCCACAACTCAGACGTGAATTTCTTATCAACTCCTGCCGCTCTGCAGATACTATGTCTTTAAAAATGAAACAAGTTTTTAGATTTGGACTAAATACAGTATAATTGAAAGACCTTTGGAAAAAATATAGTTGAACTTTAAAGAAACAGAAAACTGCTTTTTTGCATTTTAGAGCTCAAATGTTTTCACTTTACAGGATGCAGGTTTTTGATTGGGGGATGGGCTTGGACTCAACAAAACTCTTGGTTTTCTTTGTCCTGCCCCATGGCCCTTATTGTACATTTTTCTAAACAATAAAGTGAGACTTTGCGCCGCTCACTGGGTTCTAGCCTGTAAGAAACTGGACCAAATTAGCGTTTAATGTTGAAACTCCTGGTCTAGTCATCTACTAGTGGACGCATCAAAAATGGAGCAGAGCAGGGTGTTTCTACGTCACAAATATGATTTTTTTTTTGTCTGATCACAACGATTTGAACAAACAAGAAAGTTTTGTTTTTTTGGCTTACATTTGAACTTTCAAACATGAGAGAAAAATAAGAATTTTCTGCCTTCTGAAACCACTCCCCAGTGGTCATTTAGGGAACTGCAGCATTTGATATTTGTGAGCTTGTTTCACCACAAACAGAAGGTGTGGCTTTTGGTTTAGTTTGACTCAACCTGATGTTCCACATCATGTGAACGCATCGGCCTCTGACCTTCCAAGGAAAACAGGCTATAGAAAGACCTCTCAGACTCTCCTCACTTATGGCTGCTTTGACCCAATTATGGAAGAAACTCTTATTTTGGTCCTTTGCTCACACAGATAATGAAAATACCAGAACTCCGGAGCGATACGGTCTTTTTGGCTTCTTGCCCCTGAAGCTGCCGTCCTTCAGTTATTTCTGCTGGAAGCGCTCCAAGGGTTTTTGAGTGATTGCTACCAAAAGGGGAGACAGCTCAGAGGCAGTTCATCAGTTGAGACATGAGCTTATCCTGTTACTTGTTCCTCATATCCTGCTGTACATGTGAAAAATGCCAATTTAGTCTGAGAGTTTGTCATTTCAGTCAAATAAATCTGTGAGGAGTTCTCTCTATATTAGTCTAAAAGACTCAAATAGGGTTTATATGCAGTAAAAGTTTCTCATTCATTATGTTTTCTTCTTTCATTTTATGACATAACATATTTGTCTTTTAAGGAACCAGTCCCCTTTTTTTAATATCTATGTCCCTTTAGGGCCTCCATACATATGTGAGCTGAACTCAGTAAAAGTTTTCCCTGCTTGTGTTTTCCTTGTCGTGTGGTTTTGTTAACCAAGTTCATCATCACTGGTTGTCCAACCAGTCTGTTTTTTAAATCACAACAAACTTGATCTCCTTCAGCCTGACGCTTGAGAGAAACCTTTTCTCCACCTTTTTTTTTTTTTTTTCATCTGGAGAATGTCCGCCTCCTTTGCCTGCTGTGTCTCCTGTTAACTCATCCTGAGAGGAGATAACCACCCCATCCCTCCTTTCTGTTGACCACTGCTCACCTGCACCTCCTGGTGGTTGGAGAAGGTCACTACACTGACTCACCTGATCCTACTTCAGTTTCAATAAAGAACTCTGTCATTTTGGCAGAGGAAGTAAACCCTCACATGTACTTAGAGAACATGTAAACTCCACACAGAAAGAACCCAGCTGGGACTTGAACCAGGCCTTCTTGCTGTGAGGCAAGGGCGCTAACCACTGCACCACTGTGCAGTTCTATTAATGTAAATAATAAATACTGATTGAGAACCCTGTGGGACACCTTTGTGGACACCAACAAGCTTAAAATATGACCCATCATTTTTATGACGCCACGTGCCAATACTCAGATCATGGCTGACGGAATGTGCTTTTTAAACACGACTGACAGAAACAAATCTTTTTCATAGATCAATAAAAAAGAGTCTTATACACAGTCAGGGTTAGAGTGGATGGATTACAGGTGGATCAGAACTCTGCACCAGAAATCCTAAACCTGCTCATGTGGGGGAAAGCCCAGAGGACAGCAATGACAGACAAAACCAGCAGAGGGCGACAGAGAGATGGGCTCTGCCAAACTGTGACGTGGAGAAGTCAGACTCAAGAATTTCTGACAAATCTTACTTATTAAATATTGGACTACAGACAGTAAAGATTCCTGGATCACCTTGTTAAAACTGAAGAACTAAAGCTGATTTCGAGGTGAATGGAATTTTCTTTGGTTTCAGCAGTGACTCTACATTGAATTGTTAAAGTTTTTTTTTTTCCTAAATCAGTTCCTATTTTAGGAAGTAATCAGTTCCAGAAACTTTTCTATGATCTGAAGCAGGACTTTCAAATCTTCCACAGTAGAAGTGTTGCCCAGACCTGTTTCTCATCCACAAAAACCCAGTAAAACCCTCAAAGCATCACTTATCTGTTGTGAAAAACACAGCACTGCTGAGTATTTTGTGTTACTTTAAGTATCATCGTATTAATAAATGAGCTATTGTGTTTTTCCAAACTAAAATTTAAAGGTAAAGACAAAATTGCAATAAAAAGCATTGATGTTTGTTTACATCTGATGTCTTTTGAAAGGAAAAGACAGTGTGTTCAAGAGGATTGTCAAACGTTGTTCAATAAAGAAAACTTGATAAAAAAGGTTAACCTGAATATAAACATGACTTCATGGGTTACAGTGCAAAAGAAAAAGTTGATGTTTGCACAAATATGTGTCTTTGGAACTCTAGAACAACTAAATATTGTGAACAGGAAATCATTTGCATTTTATCCTAAAAAGAAATGAAGCTTAAAGAATATTCAACTTTTTTTAACTTTAAATAAACTTTTGAGACTAAACTTTATTGATATGGATTTTGTTTGTATACTTTTATTGTGGGACCAGGTGAAAAAGAAGAAAAGAAGGGAGAGAGAGGGATGTTTGAGATGGAGGGGTAAGCGCACAAACGAAAGGGGAGGTTCAGGAAGCTGGAGGATGATTCTTATCCTCGCTGATGTCAGGTTTAAATGATGTAAGTATTTGTTCATATATTTTATGTACAGATTGGGTGTGGGGGGGTGTGGATATGAAGTGCTTAGATGAACTGGGGTGCTTTTGTATTTTTATTTAGAAACGACAGTTTTTCCCCAGTGGAGGGCTGGAGGCGACTACACAGTTTCCCCAGCTCTAAATGCTGTCCAAATGCTTCCACGGGTCAGCAGCTGTAAATGAGACATTCCATGAAGTTAAGTCTCAACATGAATAAATGCAAATACATCTGTTGCTCCAAATTCTGTCATTTTTGTTCCTTGAGAAGATGCAGCCGGATCTGGCTGTGCTTTTGATGTAGACTGCTCCTCTTCATGGGATTTTTACCAGCACACAGCTGACTCCGCATTTGCTGGGTTTTGGAAACTGGACGTTTTAAATTTTGCCAAGGTGTTTTTCATCTGAGGTCTGTGCCATGACCTCAGTAAAAATGTTAAAGGGCACTTTGACTGACATTTTTTATGGGTGCTGTTCCATCTCGTGTCTACCTCAGTTATGAGCTTTTTGACAGGACGACCCATTTGCACTTGGATCTGCTGCAACTTCTCTTTTGCTGTGGTGCTTGACCTTAAGCAGGTGACCATCCGCCATCCTCGTTCTTCATTTTATATTGTCCCACCCAGGAGTAGCATCCAGGGATTTCTGCACAATAAGATTTAGTGTATGTGCCATTTGCAGCATCGAATATGATCGCTGCTTCAAGTCAGTCACCAAACACTTCACTTTTTTTCTTGTTTTTAGAAAAACCAAGAAGAAGCAAATCAGACAGCAAGTATGTAGATTGTCATATATAATATACATATATTATACAGACATGCTGTGATTTCTGTTATTTGAAGTGTAATTCTAATGTTATTCACTCAAATTTTGCTTCAAAGAATGACTGAAGAGCAGTGAAGGTGAGCTACACTTCCTGGAACTGCAAAGCCTACCGCTCACCTGATGGAAACGTCATCGCGGCAGCATTACCGGCTGCATCCGAATGTTTGGCTCGGTAATGCCTGATCATTGAAGGCGCATTATTATCATATACGCCAGATGCCGGGAACTAAGCAAACTCTCTAATAATACGACGTATGTTGTTTATTCTTTGTATAAATAACAGGTCTATTTAAAAACATGTTTACAGCAAATGACCTTGTTCGGCGCCACCATTTCAAAATACTCCCAGACTCGTGACCTCCTCCTGGTTGGTTCCATTTCAGAGCAATGTCTAAACAAACTGAAAGCAGAACGAACTCTGATCAAATCAATCCAAAAGACCATAAACATAACTGAGTCCCGCAAGGTTTTCAAAGCCTTGAACCAAACCAATCAGCGGATTTATTTTGAATGGAGCAGTAAAATGGTTCAAACGTCATTGGTCAGGTGATTTGAAGCAAGTTCTTCTAATGGCAAAAAATGATAAGAATATATAACAATGTATATTTATATATATATATATATATAAATAAACATGGTTAGTATATTAAAACAATGATTGTGTACATAAATTAACTATAAAATTATTCAAATAAAAGTTAATAATTACATTTTTAAAAAAGAGGAAAAGATCAAATTAAATAATTCTAAAAGTCATAAAAAAGCCAGATTAAAAAGGAGGGTCTTGAGCCTCTTCTTAAAAACCTCTATGGTCTCTGCGGCCCTGAGGCTCTCCGGCAGGCCGTTCCAGAGGCGAGGACCATAATGGTGGAATGAGTTCTCCCCATGGGTTTTGGTCCTCACCTTAGGGACAACTAAGAGGCCTGTGCCAGAGGACCTCAGGGTCCGCGAGGGTTCATATCTTAACAGCAGGTCACTTAAATAAGAAGGCCCAAGACCATTAAAACATATATAAACCATTACAAGAACTTTAAAATCAATCCTGAAACACACAGGGAGCCAATGCAGCTATTTTAAAAAGGGTGTAATGTGTTCCCGCCCCCTGGTCCTCGTCAGAACTCGTGCCGCTGAGTTCTGTAATAATTGTAAATTTGAAAGAGACTTTTTGGGTAACCCAGAGAGCAGGGCATTACAGTAATCTAAACGACTAAAAATAAAAGCATGCATCAGCACCTCTGTGCTGGCAAGAGAGAGGAATGGACGGACTCTGGCAGTGTTTTTAAGATGATAAAATCCTGTCTTCACAACATTTCTGATATGTGGGATAAAATTCAGCTCAGAGTCAAAAAGTACGCCCAGATTTCTCAGAGTGAGAAGGTTTAAAGTTTGTGAGTTTGGGTAAAATCATCTCTCTCTTGTCTTCAGGACCAATAATTAAAACTTCTGTTTTGTCCTGGTTGAGCTGTAAGAAGTTTTCTGCCATCCACCACTTTATATCTAAAATACAATTTAAAAGAGTGTTTTTAGGTTCAAGGTCATCAGGAGACACGGCGATGTAAAGCTGTGTATCATCAGCGTAGCTGTGAAAGTTAACCCCGTGTCTCCTGATGACATCCCCAAGAGGCAACATGTATAAATTAAAGAGTATTGGACCTAAGATTGACCCTTGGGGAACCCCACAACTTATTTTGTGGATTCTAGAGGAGCATGTATCCATACTTACATAAAAATGTCGATCTGTTAGATAAGAACAGAACCAGTTAAGAACAGTTCCTGAGAGGCCAACCCGACTCCTAAGTCGGTTTAATAAAATCTGGTGATCTACTGTATCGGAGGCGGCACTAAGATCCAGCAGCACAAGAATAGAAAATTTCTGTGTCAGAATCATTTCTGAGGTCAGTTAAAATCTTTTAAAGGGCCGTCTCAGTACTGTGATTTGTCCTAAAACAAGATTGACATTTTTCTAAAATATTATGTTTATTTAAAAAAATCATGCAACTGAGTAAAAACTATTTTTTCAATAATTTTACCTAAAAATGACAAGTTGGATAATGGTCTATAATTATCCATAATATTTGGATCCAAGTTGTTGTTCTTCAGAAGGGACCTCACCACCGCCGTCTTACAAGCAGTGGGGAAGACACCCGTCTGAAGAGAGCAGTTTATTATAGCTAAAAGTTCCGGCTCGAAGAATCCATAACAGGTTTTTAAAAGAGAAGTGGGAATGGGGTCTAAAAGGCATTTTGTAGTGTTTGCTTGGGAAAAAACTCGACCAAGCATCATCTCATCAACCAGGACAAAACTCTCGAGTGTTTCCTCAGGTAAAGCCAACGCCATGGATCTATTACAATTAGTGCTATGAACCGATTGAAGGTTAGAACTGATAGTAGTGACTTTACTCCTGAAGTGGTCTGCAGAGTCTTCACATGTAGTCTGTGAGTGAGCCGTTATAGATTTATAAAAATTTTTGTTTAGTAAAAAATCAATTGTTTTAAAAAGAAACCGGGGGTTGTGTTTATTGTCTGTGATGAGATTGGAAAAATAAAGTGTCCTCGCCTGTTTGACAGCATGGTTGTAAATTTTCAGTTGATCTTTAAAAAAGTCATAGTCGACTGTTAAATTGGTTTTTCTAAACTTTCTCTCTGTTCGTCTGCAAATTCTCTTAAGAGTTAGAGTAGCCCCATTTCTCCAAGGTGTCTTTGGATTCGGATTCAGGATTTTTGTTTTCAATGGGGCAACTAGATCGATGGCAGACTTCAGTCTGTCGTTAAAGTTGTCAGTTAAGGAATCGCAGGATTGAGGTAAAATCTGAGCAGGAGTTTGTTTTAAAATGTCAATAAAATTTGCAGCCACTTCAGGATTTATATATATCGTTTCGTCACAGTTCTCACTGAGGTCTCCTGCTGGATAAAACCAGTCACCTTAAAAAACACACAGTAATGGTCTGACACAGCCAAGTCAACAACAGAAGACACACCAGCAGACAGGCCGTAGGTAATGACCAAGTCCAGGGTGTGTCCTCGGTTGTGAGTAGGCTGTGCCACATGCTGGGTAAAATCCATACAATTTAAAATATTTAGAAACTCAAAGGCAAAAGGATCTGTCAGGTTGTCAACATGAAGATTAAAATCTCCAGTAATTAGAATCCTATTATGCCTTAAGAGAATGATGGATAAAAACTCAGAAAATTCTTGTAGGAAACCGGAGGGAGGATTTGGTGGTCTGTAAACAGTGACTGCTAAAATAGGTGGGTTGCAGAACAAGAACGAATGATGCTCAAATGAAGAATAAACAGTTGAAGCAAAAACTTCAGTTTTAAAACCTTGTTGAGCAATTGATGCTGTTCCACCACCTCTCTTACCTCCCCTGATTGAAAATAAAAAGTTAAAATTAGGTGGAGAAGCCTCAGTGAGAATAGCTGGTGCATCAGTACCAAGCCAGGTTTCAGTTAAAAACAGACAGTTCAAATTATGGTCAACAATCAGATCATTCATTATAAAAGACTTGTTTGACAGAGACCTGATGTTTAAAAGAGCCATGTTCAGTGTAGCAGGTGAATCCAAAGATGATTTTGTATTTAATTTCCTTTCCGTATTTGGTGTTGTTTGTATGTGGTGGAGAGATCTGACAGTAGGAATGTGTGACTTTGAATTTGGATATTTCGGATGCCTGCTAGTGATGCGTACTGGAATAAAATATGTTGATATGGAGGAAGTGTGTGTGTTGTGGTCGAACCGTCAGCTGGAAGGAACAGTGCAGGATTGGAGAGTGAGTTCAATGTTCATCCTGAGGAGATGAGAGCCTGTATGGTTTGGATGTAAGCCATCTGGTTTGAAAAGGTTCGGTCTATTGTAAAATGTGGTGAAGTTGTCAATGTAGTGAACGTTTATGGAGTGGCAGTAACTTTTTAACCAGATATGGAGCTGACGGATTCGAGAGAATTTTATGTCACGGTAGCGTGGTGCAGGTAGTGGTCCAGATATGATGCATTGCAAGTTCAACTGTTGGATGTGGCGAATGAGGTGGATGAAGTCCGTTTTCAACGTCTCAGACTGCTGGAACTTAATGTCATTGGTACCTGCATGTATTATAACAGATGTAGCTGAGGGGTGTTTAGTGGTGAGCTGGTGGGCATAGTTATGAATGTCCTTTACTGATGCTCCTGAGATGGAGTGAGTGTAGCACCTCTTGATGTTGGCGTGCCGGACAATGGAGTCTCCCAGGATGAGGATTGGGTTGCGCACCGATCCAGAGGTCAGTTTGGGGCTCCCAGCACGGAAAGCTGGGGCTCGTGAGGCATCAGAATGACGCCGCCGGACAGACATCAATCCCAGGTGAAGCTTCACAGGTGGAACCCCCAGAGCATCGGGCAAGATGTTCTCCAAACCCCCGGAAGGCTCGCCTGCGCGTCGGGTTACCGCTTCACGAAGCAGCCGGCGGCGCTTCATTCTTGTGGTGGAGACGGGAGGGATAGCGGCGTCAGGAGGTGGAGACGGTGCCGCAGCTCCGGGAACAGGTAAACTCCGGCCTGGCTCCCGCGAAGAGTGTCCGGAGGCCGCGACACAATCAGGCTCCCTCGAAGCGGGTCCGGAGGCAGCAGTGGACGCCGCTGATGGATCCAGTGCTCTGACCGTAGCCGAGGAGGCGAAAGCAGGAGGCGCCGTCGGGACGATTCCTGGGTCTTCAGCTAGCGGGGCATAGCGGTTGGCTAGAGCCAAAGTCGTTCTACTAGCACGGCGTTCCGGCCCATGGCTCCTCCGGTTGCGGCGTGTCACCTCTGCCCAGGACAGCTTCGGTGTTAAGCTGAGAGTCTGGTCCCTCTGGTTTTCTTGGAGGTCAGGTGGAAACCGAGCAGACTCACCAGGACTGGAGTTGGCTGGTGCCCGGAACTCGTCAGTCAGCTCTAATCCTTCCAAAACGCCACCACGAAGCTGAACAACATTGCTGTCGGAGCTGGTAGAGTGAACTTCAGCTTCAGTAGCCTTTCCTCCAGACCATGGAAGGGTCTTTGTCATGGAGCGACTGGCCTGATCTTCGATCTGCGTTTGCTGGATGGCTGACTTCTGGAAGTACGTAATGTAATTCGACTGGGAAGATGTAACCGATAGTATTTTATCAATTAGTTGGTATTTCTTATTTGCTTACACAACCAAATGGGTCATTTGGGAGTTGAGAGGACCTTAGACCGCATCCGGTTCCGATTCTACTGGCCCAGGATGACTATTGACATCATCAACAAGGTCAAAACCTGTGAGCGGTGCATCAAACGCAAGTCTCTCCCAGAACATGCTGCACCGTTGGTCAACATCAAGACAACACACCCCTTGGAATTGATTTGTATGGACTTCCTCTCTGTAGAACCAGACGGAAGGACAAAAGACATACTTGCTATAACAGATCACTTCACCAAATATGCTGTGGCTATACCAACACCAAACCAGAAAGCCCGCACTGTTGCAAAGAGTTTATGGAACGACTTTTTCGTGCACTACGGATTTCCCTCAGAGCTGCACAGTGACCAAGGCACTGACTTTGAGTCCAAGACAATACGTGAACTCTGTAACCTTGCTGGAATTCACAAGATCAGAACGACACCCTACCACCCGAGAGGCAACCCTGTGGAACGGTTCAACCGTACTCTGTTAGACATGGTGGGTATGCTCTCTGAGCAGGAAAAACAACATTGGAAGGACCACGTCAAACCCCTCGTCCATGCCTACAACTGCACCAGGAATGATGTAACTGGGTTCTCACCTTATGAGCTCATGTTTGGTCGCCAACCCCGTCTCTCAATAGATCTTGCTTTCGGATTACCCCTAAAGGAAGACCGAACGCTCTCTTACAGGGAGTATGTCCAGGAACTGACCTCCCATTTGGAGGAAAACAGACGGGTAGCCATCATGAGAAAGAACAAGGAGAGGTTTGATAGTCACATAATTGCTGCAGATCTAGAGGTTGGAGAAAGGGTTCTGGTCCGTAATCTGAGACAGCGCGGAAAGCACAAACTGGCAGATAAATGGGAGTCAACAGTGTATGTTGTCATTAATAAGGCTGGCCACCTTGCAGTATACACTGTTCGACCAGAACATCACTGCAAACCCCTGAGAACTTTGCACAGGGACCTCCTTCTGCCTTGTGGTTTTCCACCTGCCCTTCCAGATCAACCGGTCCTCCAACCGGTCCCCAGAAAGAAACAAAGTCTTACTCTGTCTTCCTCACCCGCAGAAGAGGAACCAGTCATAGATGAAGCAGAACAAGTGTATGTGCCTGTACCAAATCAACCTGTTAAGATTACAACCAGCTTCAACTTACCTGTCATCCAGCAACCAGTCCCTGCTGACCACCCTGAGGCACCTTCTCCAACTTGTTCACCCGTCGGTGCCACCCCTGATATGGGCGAAGTGGAGATACAGGGGGTTGAAGAGGATTTGGAGGAACTTGTTGCTGGAATCAAGTCTGATACATAGAGTGTCTCAATTGATGTTCCTGAAAGTACGGCTGCCTCAAACCTTGAAAACACCATGCCTGAACCCATACGGGCCGAAGCGGAACTTGCCTCAACACCAGTGCCTGACCCACAACAGGCAGGGCCTGTGCTGATCTGTGAAAACCCGTCCCTGCCTATGGTGGTAGAGTCGCAAGTACCCGGAGAACCACGGCTTCGAAGAACACAGCGAATCAGAGCCCAACCAGATCGTCTTCAATACAGCAAACCCGATAGACCCCTGTTGAAGAGCATCCAAAGCATCCTGCACGGACTAAGCAATGCTTTTTTCTTTGCCCTCCAGGATGATGAAGAGTGTGAAGAAGTGTCTCTGTGCCACAATCATACGTAGCACTCAGCACATGTACGAGGACGTACAAGGGATCGAGGGGGGAAAGTGTAACACTGTGCCATTAAGCTGAAAAGAGAAACACCTGACACATGCTTTTATTATGGCAGGCCCTGCAGCTATTTAAGTTCCAGGTTATGCGAAGCACTTCCTGCTACCTGCTTCCTGCTCTGGCTGCTGTTATTGCTGTGGTGAGCATTCGAACATCAGCAACAAACCTGGTTGCCCCACTCGCGCTTCAGCGACCTTGCCTTTAAACACTTTTGGCCAACTCATCGGTCAGGTTTTTTTGTTGTGTGATTTCATCAAATTGATGGTGAGCTACCCACACTGAACCAACCCTGATAGTTGCATCTCTTCCAACATCCCAACTATCTGCAATAAACCTCAACGGGTTTCCATCTTACTACAAGACGCATTTCTAGACTGCATGAACTTGGGACAATTGCACATGGACTAGCCTTCATCCCCTCCAGCCTGTGTCCCCTGTCTTGTATCTTTTTTTTTTTTTGTTTGTTTGTTTTATTTTCTCCTTTTTTTTTTTTTTTTTCAATACAACCGGTTGATATTTATCCTGACCTGCTTTGCATTTTCATTTACACACCCTGGGCTCCTTGAGACGATTCTTCTTTTCTGTACATGTCAGAGCGCCTGGCCTTTAGTTTAAACAATGCGTTACATAAGACAATGCGGTAATTACTGAAAACCGGATAAGAGTTACGCAAATTGTTGAAATTGCCCTTGATGATATGGTGAAGGCCCATGATTATGTGTGAGAAGTTGGATATAAACGGAATCAATTGTTGTTGTGTCTGGGATGGGACTTCAGTACTAATGGTAGCCAATGAGTTTTGTTCAAAAGGTGGAAGATTCTGAGGGGTTGAGGGGAGGGGAGGGAGGGTAAATTGGGGGTAGGAACCCTGTTTAGGGTAAGAGAAATTGGAGGTTCTGGTTGTGTTTTGTTGAGATGAGGTTTGGGAGGAGCGGGAAATGATGGCAGGCGAGTGGGTGGGAGCGAGTTGGGTCAAAGTGGTATTTTTTATACTTCGAAGCTATCGTTTGGAGTAGCCCCTGGTTCGAAGACTAGTAAAAAGAATTTGAGTAGCAGTATGGAAATCTGCGGGGTCAGAGCAAATACGATAAAAACGAATAAGTTGTGATTTTATTATACCTTTTAAAAGTATGTTTAGGATAATAACTGGATTTGTGAAGTAGAGCATGTGTGTCCGTTGGTTTAAAGA
>BSAI01000191.1:1990437-2015336 GCA_036245035.1 Adrianichthys oophorus | reverse complement strand
GGGGACCTCCATGGGACGGATAATCTCCAGAAAATGGTAGGTGTCCTCGGGGCGGAGTATTGAGAGGGGCCCTAAAAAGTGATCAATGTATTGGGATATGCTGTAAGTAGCACTGTTGCAGTCGGAAACTATTGGGGTAAGGGTTAGGGTTAGGACAACAAGATGATGTGCCGGTCAGAGCACAGGAAGAAGAAGAGCGACGTGTTCTTCAGCAGTCCTCCACAGCTGTGAATCTTTCTCAGGAACTTGGGGTGGAGACAGTTTTTGTTCATTTACTGAACCCTTGGAGTTTCCATCAAGCATAGCCAGAGAATAACAGGTAACCTTAAAGGAGAGAGCCTGCTGTCTTTGTGGTGCGGGTTTAAGTGATTCTGCTCCGCAGAAGGGATCTTTCCTCTTTTTGATCTTAAATATCCTTGCTTTCTATTTGAAAGATAGAAACGACTCCCAAAGAAAAACGTAGAAGCCGGTCAGTTTCCTGAATCAGGTTCCAGGGACGTGAACAGCGAAAGTGGCTTCAAAACAATGTTTTTGTTCCTCAACACAAAACAGTTTTTATGATTTCTGGAAGATTTTATTTCCCTTTTTCCAGTTTTTCTGTTATTAGTTATAGTTTAAGCCGTTAGCAAAAAAAGAGTCTATTTATATTTCCTTTTTGAGTTTCTGACAGATTGTCAGACCGAGTATAGATTCTGATGAGGACTTTACAGGTTATCTATGATACACAGCTCAGCATTCAAAAGAATAAATACAAGTTCTTATTTGAAGCCAAAATGAGAAACCAGTTTTTCTTTTTGGATTTCAGCTCAGTCATTAACTGTAAATTCGATTTAAGTAAGAACTGTAAACCCGACATTCATGAGGACATGCATTGGTTTCAGTTAAGAAGGCTCAAGAATGATAGAGGAAAAAGACTTGAATCTATTTCAACGCATCCAGACATCAGCTCATCTGCTTTACAAAAGAATAATGTTTGTAGAATAATGCCAATCAGAAACATGTCAAGTCATAGTTTGAGGCTTTTATTTTGACACAGTAATCAAACTCTCCAAGCTGACATAAGTGAGTGCTGATAACAGTCAGGGGTCCTCAGCTGTTTTGTCTGCAAAAGAAGACAAAAGGAAAAAAAAAAAGTGAACGTTGCACTTCCACATAGTTTGGTATCCACGCGCTGCAGTAATTAGTCTGTCCCAAAAAAACATCATTTGCTTCTTGGTTAGGGATTAAGGAGCTTCTAAAACTGCTGCTTTGCTTTTATCTAAAACAGATTTCTCTTTACAGAAAGATTACGTCTCAAGCAACATCTTTCAACTGAAGTTTTATGCCCATTTTATGCCAAATATCTCAGCAAAGCCAACGTCTTTAGTAAAGGTTTTCATTATCAGGGGAGGCAACCAAAACATCCTAAAATTAAAGTCTGAATCTGGATTCTAGTTGGAGTTATTTCATTCAGTTTATCTACTTTATTCTGGATCTGGTCCTGGTTTGGTTGGAACATGTAGATCGCATATGGATTTCCAGCTTTTGCCGTTCTCCTTTGCCGTCCAGATTATCTGTCTGTGCTGCTCTGGCTCTTTCAGTCGACCTCTGGCACTCTTTCTCTTTGCTCTGCTTCTTATTTCCCGCTTGTGTTGCAGCTTTTAACCTTCTTTCACCTCCCTTCGTCTTTTTCTCTCTTTTCCACTTCCTTCATCCAATAATGACTTTGTAGATATCCTGCATTTTTCATTTTTTTAGGATCATTTTTAGCTTTGCTGCAATAGCTTCTTGTAGTTGGGTTAAATTGTGCACAGTTTATCAACCATTAAAGTTATGATTTTTTTTATCCAATCATCAGGTATTTGTTTTTTTTCTGGATCCACCTTCCAGTCCTTACACTGGAGGGTTTTCCGGATTTTAAGGCCTTGCTTTTGTGTTTTTCCCATTTTGTTTCATTTATTTATTACTTGGTTTTTATTTAAGCTTGTTTTTCTTCGCTTTATTTTATTTCTTTTAGACCAGCTCCAACTCCGAGGGTGTTCTATGACCTGGTTGATTTCTGAGTGAGACAGTAATCATATCCAGCAGTGGTAATCCTCAAGCTTCTACTCTTTAGAGCGGAGGATTCTTAGCCTCTGCATCCAAAACTGGTTCCATTCTCACCCTTTGGTGTGACAGTTATCTCAGTTTGGTAGAATGTTAACTCTAACAAAAATCAAACTTTTTACTAATCTAGAAAATAATTTTAAAATGTAAATAGTTTTGTCAGTTCTTTATGAAGAGTGATGTAAAAAACCTGCACCTCAGCCTTAATTTCATAAATATGATCAATTAAAAAGAAATTTTAAAAAATAGATGGGTGGATCTTCACTTTGCACAGAACAATGAAGACTTTTGGAACCCAATTTCAGTGAAAAGTTGGAATCTTTCTGTGTCCTCACAGCAAACATCAGATCACTTTTCCTTTACTTTTGATTTAGTTTCTGTCTTCCTGTTTGGATTGTTGGCTTTCGTTCATCTGCCGCCATCGGTAACTGTAAAAAAAGAGACGGCATCTTCTCCAGGATGTTGCTTCATGTCCAAACAGGACATTTGGCGATCCCGCTCAAACTCAAGCATTGACATTTTTGTGAAAAATTCTGCATTTTGTCCAAATATCCATAAATAGCTGTGATTATGAATGCCTTCTGAGACTACTTCTGTAGATTTTCAAGCTCAAGTCGATTTTATTTTTTTGTTTGTTTTTTTATTTGTTTTAAATCCTCAGCTTTTTATTGTTGCATTCTATCGTCAAATATAATCAGCTGTTTTTGTGCACTTACCTCTAACAGCAGCTAAACTACCAAGCAAAATCCAAATATGCTGCATAAATCAATAGACACAACAGGACGCATATAATTGAACTATAATTGTAAATTATTTTTGGAACTTCAGCAAAATAAAACTCCTTTTTTGTGCTGCTTTTACACCATCTCTCCACAAGAGGGCGCGCCTTCCTTTTCCAATCTGCAGAGTCAATAAAAGGGAGAAATGGGATTTCCTTCCAGTCACGAGAACTGACTCAGTCATTCATGTGGTCAGAGACCATGAGTCATGCGGATTTCAGTGCATTACATCAAGGTTTTGGGAATTTTATTGAATATTTCATGATAATCTACTGCTGCAGTGAAGCTTCTGGATGGGAGCTCAGATTAAGCAGCACTGTTAATCCAACAGGACACAGTGAGCTGGTGACAGACAGACCCGAGGTCAATCTGAGATACATTATTGTTCACCCTGGTCCAGATTCACACACAAACGCGCAGAAACTCACTTCTGTCGCAGAAAACATGCAAATCAAAGCTTCAGATTGCTGCAAAAACAGCATTATTCTTATTTGAAGTGGTTTAATCTGTTAGATTGATCACTAAGGGTAAAGATTTAACATATTTGCGCTATCATCTTACTTCCCCTTCAGTTTTGCTAAACACTTCCTGTAAGTTTGAATGAAAGATCTTTTTTCCGTTTGCCATTTAAACTGTTGTTTCTGATCAAATCTCTAAATCCCAGTTTTGGGTTCATAGATCTCAGGACTATGAATCAGTCACATTTTCTGTTTCGTTGCGCTTGTTGAAAGCATGAATCCGCAGGACGCAAAAACCTCCGATGAATGCCGCTGTTTACAAAACAATGAGGGGAAGCATGGATGACTGTACAAGAAGAGGCTGATGGGAGCACAAGCAGAGGTCAAGTTACATGAGACTGTTTGGATTCTACTGGACAGAAAACACAAAACATCAGTGAGTTTTATTTTGAAAAGACACAAAAAAGAAATGAACAAATGGAGTTAATGTTCAACTTTTACTGGAATCACTTTCAAGCATTTGACTTTTTTTTATCTTTGGTGTTTAGAATAAAGAAACCCCTTCATTTTTGTCTCATTCCTGTAAAACTTAACGGTACAAAAGGAAGATGGTTCTCTTTCAGCACCAGAACCCAGACCAATCCTGCCAGATGATCCATCCAAAGTCTGCTGACGGAAGAGTTTAGGGTTGGGTTTAAGTGGAGACAAAATTATTAACAAATGAGAAAATTGGGATTATATAAAGTCTCAAAACTAGACTGCTGACTTACTGACAAAAATGTATTCAGATTAATGCATCATGCTCAGACATGAGTTTACCTTGATGCTCCTGGTGGCCGTGTAACCATATGGCATTCATCCATCCGTCCGTCCATCCATAACCCTTCCATCTATCCAACGTCTTCTGCTTGTCTTGAACCGGGTCACAGAGGAAACAGACTAAGTAGAGACGGTCAGACCTCCTTCTCTACAGAAACATGCTGCAGTTCTGCTTGGAGAACAGCCAAGGCGCTCTCGGGCAGCCGAGAGGCACGGTGCTGGTGCACTGATGGACACCACGGTGTTTGTTACGGACAAACTGTGACTGGCACAGAAGTCCAACAACAAATCAACATTAGAGATCAGATCAGAGTGGCTATTCCTACAAAATCACCCCTTCCAGGTATCACTGTCAGGCAGGCTGTCAGGTGGCTGTCAGGTGGCTGTCAGGCGGCTGTCAGGCGTGCAGAATGGCCCGCTTTTTATATACCGAAAACAAAGTTATAGTGAATGAATGTTAATGAAGGTCAGAGGCCTATCAAAACCATTCAGTTTGCTCCTTTTCTTTCATTCTGATCAGTAAAACAGAGACAGAGCTCTTGTCATGTGACCCTGGGATTCAGTGGAGAGTCGGCATCATCACCAAAACGGGACTCCTAATGTCTTTACAAAGTTAAACTCAATGGTCAATCTGTTAAAGTTCTTTAAACGACTTATCAGAAAAGAAAAACATACAATCTGCATGGACAACAGACTGCAAAGCTTTCATGAACTCTCAATCGTACATTTTGACAGCAGAAGCTTGAATGTGAATCACAGGCTGTGGAAGAATCTTTGCACAATATCAGAAACCAGAAAAGAGCTTAGACTTCCAGCTTGAGAACTAGGATTTTCTCTTTGTGAAAAGGAAAAATAAGCCAGGCGGGGGGGGTGGCTCTTTTACACACACAACAGTCTGAAACACAAAGTTGTGAAGACAATGTCTGGCTGCATTGATGATGTCATGGAATACAAATCTATAGAATAGTATGGAGAAAAGGGGAAGGTTGTTGTAAGTTGAGTGTGTCGATCCCCTGCATCAAAAAACATTGAAACTTTCACATGTTCCCATAAAAACATGTTTGCTAATATTTCCCAAAAGGTCATGTTTCTATGTGGCAATTTTAATATAGATTTGCTCTACCCAAACAAACACACCATAACAGAAGAGTTTAAGTTTATACCCATCGATTAACAAACCGAGTAGAATAACAACAAACAGCGTGACCTCAATAGATTTCACAAACTGCCTGGAAAACAGAAGAAGAGGATTACTACTGACTCACATCAGTGACCACCTTCCGCTATGGAATGCGTTTGTGGAGAAATAAAAGAAAACTAACAGAGGAGTCAATAAACGCTTTTAAATCCGAACTACAATAACAAACTTAGAAAACCCTGCATGAAATCAGTGATAACGGCTCAGCTCATGAGGAATTTATGCAGGAGTTAACATCAATATACGACAAAAATACAAACCAGAACCGTTGAAGCAGAACAGCGACACAAACAAAACAACTGAAGTCCATTACACAGAAATATTTGAAGCAAAAAAATCAAACACTAAAGAAACCTGTAAAGCGTCATCAGAAAACACAAAGAGAAAACTAATGATCCGGTCTTTTTAGTGAGAGAAAATGAGACGTGCAACAATCTTCGTGGCGTGACGAGGGAGTTTAATGAATATTTTGTAAAAATGCGGCCAAAATTAGCCGATGAAATTAACTGTGCAAAAAAATCAGAAAAAAAAACTACTGAACACGACACGAACAGAAATCCAAACTCAGTCTATTTGACCTCAATGGAAACAAAAGTTATTCTAAAACTCTGAAAAGCAAAACATCCACAGACTGTAATAGAGTTGATATGATTGTGGTGAAAAGGTAACTGATTCTATTGTAACCCGCTAACTTATATTTGCAACTTCTCCTTCCAAACAGGAACATTTCCACAGAAAATGAAAATAGCTGAAGTAATTCCACTATACAAATCAGGAGACAAACATCAACTCACAAATGACTCTCAAGTGTCTCTGCTCTGCCACGTTTCAAAAGTACTTGAAAAAGTATTCCTGGAAACTTTTGTTGAGAAACATGAACTAATGTCTGATGATCAAGAAGGTTTCAGAGAAAACAGATCAACATCCACGGCAACTGACTGAAGAAGTTATAAATGGCGCAGACAATAAGGAGATCACAGTAGGAGTGTTCATCCTTCTGAAAAAGGCTTTTGACACCATCGATCACAACATCATAGCAAACAAACTGGAAAGCTGTGGAATACGGAGGTCTGGAATTAAACTGGCTGAACCGTTCCATTAAAGACAGACTGCAAAACTGTAAATCATCCCTGCTAAATTTAAACTGCGGAGTACCACAAGGGTCAATATTGGGTCCAGAACTCTTTGTTCCGGGCTGCACGGTGGCGCAGTGGTTAGCGCTCCTGCCTCACAGCACGAAGGTCCCCCGGTTCAAGTCCTGGCTGGGGGACCTTTCTGTGTGGAGTTTGCATGTTCTCCCCGTGCATGCGTGGGTTTTCTCCGGGTACTCCAGCTTCCTCCCACCGTCCAAAAACATGCTTCATGGTTAATTGGTTATTCTAAATTGTCCCTAGGTGTGAATGTGAGTGTGCATGGGTGTGTGATTGTGGCCCCTGCGACAGACTGGCGACCAGTCCAGGGGTGTGCCCTGCCTTCGCCCATGAGTACCCGGGTTAGGCTCCGGCAACCCCGTGACCCCAAAAGGGATAAAGCGGATTGGAAAATGAATGATGATGATGAACTCTTTGTTCCACATCTAAATGACATACACATGCTGTCGGATGCGTTTCATTCGCCGATGACACAAGTGTAGTGTGCACTGGGGAGAATCTCAGTCAAGTTTTTAAATACAGGATTAGAGAAACTAAAACAACGGTTCGACATAAATAAACTCTCACTCAATGTTAACAAAACAAAATACATCAGTTTTGGAAATTCCCAAAATCTTGCAGATTTGGTGGTAAAAGTTGCCTTAGATAATCAGGTGGTGGAAAGAGTCACTGAAATGGAGTTCCTTTGAGTAATTATGGACCAAAGCAAAGTAAGCTGGAAGCCACAAATAAAGCAAGTCAGAGCTAAACTCGCTAAAGACAAAGCAGCGTTGGGAAAAACACGTCATACACGCAGTCTCAAAGCACATTTATTGATCTATGCATGGATAATACTAAAATATTTACAGTGCTATGTAGAAATCTGGGGAAATTCTTAGAAAACAAACTTATAGTCTAAAAAAAACGATTTGAATAATTCATGGTGTGGATCACGAGACACATACGAATGCACTGTTCTTAAAGTCGGGTTTTATGGAAATGAGTGAAACTGCACTCATTGTGTTTAAAGCCAGCAAATGTTCAAGGACAGAGACGGGGGTTAGGGTTAGGGTTAGGGTTACAACTTAAGAAAAACAGCTGAACCTCAAAAAGCTGCACGTTCGCCCTACGAAAAAGATCAGCCTGTGGTGCGGATTGATGCAAAGGGTTGGATGAGAATTGAGACAAAGCAAAAGTCTACATGCAGGTAAAAAAAACATACAAGATGTCACTGATGAGTCTGTACAAGGGTAGAAATGATCAATAAAAACAAACCAGCAGATGTCCATTCTGCACAAGTGTTTCACAGAAGGAAAGTTATTTTACACGCTTGTGTTTATTTTCCTTTTGTTTTTGTTCCGAACTTCACAAAAATCCATTTTGATCCAACTGAAGCAGAAAAACTTCCTTCAATGAGGTGTCGCTACAACAGGAAAGTTCTGTTCTGGTTTCTGTCACACAAAAACCCAAAGCTTGAATTTCCTTTGAATTTAGGATGAGCAACATGCGGGACATGCTGTAGAGCCAGAATCAGAACCAGAATCTACGGAGAAAGCAAACATGCAGATGCCATGACCCAGTACAGTTTATCCTCGTTATCTACAGTTCTTTTCCACAGTTTGATTTGCCCACAAAAAGAAAAAAATCAACACTTCCTGTTATCGTGACTAAACCAGATCAAATAAACATGAATTGGTGCGTATTTTAATCCTGATATTTATTCCCGAAGAATGAAAGCGCGATAACTGGCTGTAAATTCCAAAAAGGTCACACAGAGTGTGAATGAACTTTCTGAGAATTACACTTTTGCGAGAAATCTGGCCTGTTGCAAAAGAGATAAAACTACCCTATTTCAGCAACTTCAAAACAAGAGACGGTTTTTATGTGGCAGTCAAAGGTACACCGTGGTTCAGAATAATGCCGCTCTTTTGCAATGAACTCGATTAAGGATTTATTTGAGTGATGCAGACAGCGTGACCACGCTCAGGGTCAGGTTGGGTATCAGACTTTGTGCAGTCAGATGTTTGGACTGAGGGTTCTGGACAAACGGTTCTGACAAAGAAAACATTGCTGACCTAAAGAGGGAAAAAACAGCTCAAACTATTGCTGTTTTTTCTAGGAAACGTCCTGATTAGAAAAGAGATTAAACTATTGGAAGGTAATCCTTCATCCCAAGTTTATTCTTCCCTGAAGGAACAAAACCTCTGTGTTTCTCCTCCCAGCTTTACAAACACATTTTTGGAAAATTGTTGACATTTTCTAAGGTATAAATAAAGTTTTACATTTCATGTAAAAGGAACAGGTAAATAAAAACAGAGTTTTTTAAGCTGCAAAGCATGACTAAAAGTGTTTTCAAACTATATGAAAACCACAAAGTTCAGTCAAATTCAACTTAAGCTAAATGCTAACATGTATGCTAACTCCAAGTGTTTTTCTACTTTAAATGTTTTATCAAACTTGATATCAGACAAGCCCGGTTCAAGTCCTGGCTGGGGGGCCTTTCTGTGTGGAGTTTGCATGTTCTCTCCATGCATGCGTGGGTTTTCTCCGGGGACTCCGGCTTCCTCCCACCGTCCAAAAACATGCTTCATAGGTTAATTGGTTACCCTAAATTGTCCCTAGGTGTGAATGTGAGTGTGCATGGGTGTGTGATTGTGGCCCCTGCGACAGACTGGCGACCAGTCCAGGGGTGTACCCTGCCTTCGCCCATGAGTAGCCGGGTTAGGCTCCGGCAACCCCGTGACCCCGAAAGGGATGAAGCGGATTGGAAAATTAATGAATGAATGAATGATATCAGACAAAATTTACTTATTTATAACTTTTAAATAAGAGGGAAAACTTGTTTTAAGACAATAAATCTAGATTTTTTTTTTATAAATCCTACAGATCCTGAAAACAGAACATTTTCTCTAATAAAACAAGTTTACCTTGCATCATATTTTTCATTTTTTAAATTGCACCTAAAATATTTTTGATAATATGTTTGAGTTTAAGTTTTAATTGTGGTGGTTACTGAACCGATTTAGGGCAAATGTCATGTTTCATTTGACTTGTGTTCTCCAGCTTGTGCCCAGGGGTGCAGAGTATAACATAAAGAAATAAATTAACCCAAATGCCAACAAGTAAGCCCACCAGAAATACTTAATAAAGCTGACACAACACTTCATTGTACAAATACTATTAGAGTTCGTTGTCCCAAATGTAAAGATAACAAAAGAAAAACAAAGATTTTAACTTCAGGGTGAACCAAGGACAAAACAGAACTGATTCAAATGTCTGTTTGACCTGCAATCAAACAAAAAGGAAAATGACAAATGATAAAGTCTGACCTGCCTCCCTAAACCTAACCAAAACAGGAGAAACAGTCACACACAAAATGACAGTTCACTCCGACAGCTCAACTAAAGCGTTCACAAATTCAACGAAAGAAAGAAAAAACTCAGAAAAACAGCAGAAAAAACTCAAGTGCTGTCAGAAGAAACAAACAGACTACAATAACACCCCCAAATATCATGTGTTGGGGATATCCACAGAATCTTTTGAAATTTTGAGTTTTAATTTTGTCTAAAAAGGGCATTACATCACCACTTATTATAGGAACTCTTACCAAGACACATTTTAGTTCCATTAGCAGATTTTTTTTGCTAATAACAGGAGAAAAACATTTCATTTTTTTTAAACTGTTTTTAGAAGAACATTGGTTCAGCGACTTACATTTAAAAACAGGGGGAAAAGGGATAAAAAAAAGCTGACTGTTGTTAGAATTCCTAATTAATATTCACTAATGCTAATAAATACTAAGTATTTTGTTTCCAGTGCAGGTAAAAACTAGATCATACTACCGGTAAATGTGCTGCTCGTCTCATGAACACAAATGAGGGAAAGCAGGATCTTTTGCAAACCCAGAGAACTCTGGTTTTCCCAAAATTCACAAATCGGATTTCATCAGTTTTCGAATAAGATCATCCGTTCATTGCAGAGCTTCCTTATGTTGAGAAAGCAAGACAAGCACAGATTTAGAACAGCTGACCTGCTCACAGACCAGTTCTCTAAAGTCTCTGTAGTTGAAGGTTTTCTTTTTTTGCTAAATGAAACATGTTTGGGTTCTAGATTTGCTCATTTGCAAGACCTTCTTGGTTATTTTTCTGAATGTTGTGTCGAAGTGAAGAAAATAGAAACACTCACAGCTAGGGCTTGTGTCCGCACTTGCATAAGATCGTTAGGTAAAAGTACTTTAGTGTAAGCAGGGAGCTTTTGTTGCTGCACGGCAACAAGGTAACAGTAGATTTGGAGGGTTGCAGGTTTGGAGGGGGCGTTGGGCTTTTCTGCCCATAAATATTAAAAGCCCTAACTATTTTAAAGGATGTATAGTTATCCTGTTTTTCTCATTTGCATCACTGGTCAGAAAGGAATTCAAAAACCCAAATGGGAAGAAAACCCCTAAGACTATTTTCATCAGAGTGGAGAGAGTCTTTCAGGAAACACAAACTGGCTGACCTGGAGTACAGGTAAGCTAAGGCAAGGAGACATGCTTTCTGACTCTTAAATAGAAAATGAGATCAAAAAGCTTGAAAAGCAAATTTTCCTGGTCAATGAGATCTTTTTTTTTTTTAAGTGGTGGAATCTTAATGAACCTGAAGAGCAGGACGATCAGTGCCAGCTGTCTCCTAAGACTTCCTGAGAAATCCCAAAGGTCATCTAGTTTCTGTCTGTAAAAGAAGTTCCTCTGGAATGAGCTGCTGCTGAACAATCACTGAAGATCAGGGTCAAAGCGGTGGCCTTCATCAGCTTTTTTGTGCAGCACGGAGGGAAAGGGTATAAAGAGGAGGAGCTCCTGATCGTCCACATCAGGAGCAGTCAGTGAAGGTGATTGAGACTTCTGCTACCTGGATGACATCCAGTCAGGACAGACTAAAAAGACCACATCTGTTGCATTAAACCAGCAAATCTCTTGCTTAGCCATACATTTCTACAGCAAACACATTATTGATGCTTAAACTCAGTCAATTCTGTGTCTGGATCAGAGATAATTTCAATAATCAGTAAGAAACAGTAGCGATGCTGTTGACCGAGTCATCTTGAACCATTTGTCAGCCACATTTCAACTGTTATTTTACGTGGAAAGTAAATCATCTTCATGAGCCAAGGAGGGAAAAGCGTGTCGCTGCCGATCCAAGCATCCAAGATTAGCACGACCGAGCAAACAAAGAACGTACAGACACCACTGGATCGGTGAACACTCAAGGACGCTTGACTAATGCAGCTGGCTCCAGTAGTTTTCCTCTGACCGTGCAGCGCTTGGCCTGTCTCAACACAAGCCTGCATGAAGCTGGTCTCAGAACACAAAAGCTGATTGTTCAGAGTGGACAGGCAGAGTTTTTCCTCCCGGTTTATTAGCAGAACCACTGATTAACATTTACGCTGCGTCGCCCCACATTTTTTTCCATGAAGGGATATCATCGCATACACGTGGATAAGAGCAAGCGCAACTGATCAAGTAAAGACCTGGCTTTGTGTCATTTTTGAGATCAAAACTAGACTTTTTGTCAAAAATATTGGAATCATTCCTTGACATTGACTACAATTGGACTTGGAAACTGTGTCACTTTTTACCAAAATGTTTTATTTTTACATATATTGCAAGTAATTAAGGTTGTGTTTACCTATCAGAAAAAACATTTCCCCATTTCAGGCATACGTTTTCTTTTAATTTGGATCCTTTTTCCAGATGTTACAGTTACAGACACTATGGGAGCTTTCTGATTATTATCATGACTGAGTTTAATCATTTCAATATTTTCA
This sequence comes from Adrianichthys oophorus, assembly GCA_036245035.1. Lineage (NCBI taxonomy): Eukaryota > Metazoa > Chordata > Actinopteri > Beloniformes > Adrianichthyidae > Adrianichthys > Adrianichthys oophorus. Next base: position 2,003,065 of record BSAI01000191.1, on the reverse strand, counting down.
CATTAATCAGATGCCCCCTGTTCTAATTAAATCATTACAAATAATATATTTTCATCCTAAAATGTAACTAATTGCGGAAGAAACACCAAAATCATTTAATAAAATTCATAAATTCATAAAAATTCGGATCATATCAAATAACGTAGCCTTCTTTCTATTTTAAAATATAATTTTATATTTGTTAATATTCAATGGCACACAGAAGAATTTTTGTCACCATTTGTACTTTTAAGAATCCAACAATAATGTGACTCATAAAAAATGCTATCTCTTTCCAAGATGACAGAGATAGTGTGAAGACAACACAGCATGCTGGCAGTGGGAGAAGTCAAACCAACTTTATTGGTACTTCAAACATATTCAGTTTACAGTGACGTGAAATGGCTTTCCCACCAGACTAGAGGTGAGAACAGGACAAAACAGTACCAGGAACACAGACAAAGAACTCAACTGTAACCCAAGAAAAAGCAGTTCTGAGAATTGATTCATCCAACAAAGCTTTAGATGATAAAAGGCAAGATAGTGGATATCAACATGAATAAATCAGGAACTTTATGTAGAAGTGTCGAATAGGGGAGCAAGGAGGTAAACACTTAAGATAAAACTTAAACAAGATTTATGCAAAAACTGTATTTTTTAAAAATATAAAAAAATTGAAGCCCTGAGTGGCGTTGTATGGCCTGCAGGTGCTCCCCTCCCACCCCGTTGCCGCCCTCTTTTGACACTAGCTGAACGGCTGCTCGCTCTCCTTCACTGCTTCTGCCAGCTTGGTCAGAGCAGCATGTGACAAATACATTTAAAAAAAAAACACTTTTTTCAAAATGGAGGCTTTACTGTCAGCTTTAGCCCCATACCGTGTTTTGCAAAAGTATTCACACCCCTTGAACTTTCTCACATTATGACCACAAACATAAATACATTCTAGATGTTCAAAGCTGGTAGAAAAAAAAACCAAAAGCCTTGCAGCTGTAATTGTAGCAAAAGGAGGTTCCACAAAGTATTGCCTCAAAGGGGGTAAATACTTTTGCACACTGTATTTTTCAGTTTTTTGAAAATTGAACTCTTATATAATTATAATTTTCTTTCTATTTCATAAGTGTGTGCCACTTTGTGTTGGTCTTTCACATAAAATTCCAATAAAGTATATTTATCTTGTGGTCATAATTTAAGTAAATGTAAAAAAGTTCAAGGGGTGTGAATACTTTTGCAAGCCACTGTAGCAACCATTTTCTGCTTTTGTCCCCTTGGAGCCACGAACAGGTCTATGTCATTTTTAGAAGAATAAAAGTACATTTCTGGATTTCCTTGAAGCTTTTAGTTAACCATGCCCATTATTTTGTTCACCTTGAGTCAATGACTCATGTAAAACATTTTTACAATATTCTGGTGAAAAATGTGCAAGTAACAAGAAACGGCACATTTGCAAACTCGCTGATTCCAGCATTTTTCCCAAGAAGCTTTCCAAAGATACTCAAGGAGTTTGGAGGGGATTGATTGAAACCAAGAAAAGAAGAGCTAAAATTTGTAGCTGGCACTAAAGACGACTTTTTGGAAAAATTCAAGATGGTGGCATCTGCCCAAGATCAAAGGTTAAAAAAACTTCAGTTGTGTTTGTAGACTCAACCTGGTGGTGCATGTGTGTAACATTTTTTGATGATCGCTTGAACAGAAGTTTTCTTTTCCCATATTGTGGGATAATGTGAAAATCTCCAAATTTCAGATTTTGTCCCAAAATGGCCGCCAAAATGGAAGTCATGTGACCATCCCATATTCATTTCCTTTGGATATGCAAGACACGTGTGTTTTGGCTTCATTTGTGGATTCTGAATTCTTGTTTTCTTTGAGCCCCAAAATAAATTTTGGCTCCATTCATTTTTTTTGATGTTTTTTCTCATGGCGCTGTTTGTTTATTTATTCATTTTATTTATTTAGGGGGGGGGGGGTAATTCACAGTGTCAAAAATTCCTTTTGACCGGGTTCTAGGTCCGTGCTTTGGTGAGTTTTAGAGTATAAGGCACTGAAAGGACAGGAAAACCTTTTGGATCTTTATTGGAATGATCTGGATTGAATGGATTAACACAATCCCAATTAATAAAGCTGAGTCTGATGCTGTTGGGCTCTTTTAATACTTTGAAACAATCTCAGTTGTAGGTAGTATTGTATGAATACATTGAATTGAACTAAAATAAAAAGTTTTGATTGATACCTCTTTCAGGATGACGAGGTGTACAAAGTTATCAACAATGTTGTTTAATTTGCAGATCCAGCGTTTGGGATAAACATAATATGAACAGAGATTTTGAGCATGTCTGCTACACTCGCTGTGTTGGGATCTGAGACAGTGGTTTCCTTTCATGTATATTCTGGGTCATTGTGGCAGATGTGCAGACAAAACAAATCTGTCCTTGTGAATTTTAGCTTAAAAAAGGCAAAGTTGTATAATTCAATGACCGTTCTTGGAAAGTTTTGAAGGGACTCAGATTTGGCAGCGCCGTGTGGATGGTATTCCTTTTTAGTTCACAGAAGTGTCATCTGTTTCAAAACTGTTTGATTGAGGAGAAATTAATATTTGCGGTTTGTTCCCGTGCATTTATAAATACCTACAGCGCTCTCTAAGCCTGTCTGTAGAATCATGGTGACAAACAGAAACATATGTTGACATTTTTTTCATGGAAAACCTTCCTTAATGGAATCTAAGGTTACTTTGAAAGGGAAAATACTGCAATGATTGAAATGAAAGGACTGAGGAGTTGGTAAGAAGTAAAACTCTTGGGTCATGAAATATGATTTTAAACATCACGTCAAAAAATATTTAAACCAAAAGAGAACATCTTTTTGAAAAGACTGTTTGGAAAAGACAAAGAACTCCTCTTGACATGTTTGAACCTACCAGTCAGCCCACTTCTGCTTCTGACAAATGAGTGGAGCAACATGCGTGGTGAAATGTTTGTGGTCATCAAGCTTTCTCTTTTCCCAAAAACACTCTGGAAATCTTTTCTAATTACTTCCTGTCCACCTCAGCTGCTTTTCCATCCATCCCACCACATTTCTTCCTCCGCCCTCTGTCTGAGGTGTAAAGTCTACGTGAGCCTCAGCGCATCAGACTGAGAGACGAAGAGAAGGAAAAGCAAAGAGAGGAGGAAGACAAGAGGGCAGGGTGTGCTCAGAGGGACGTGACTTTGCTCACACTGCACATCCATGCCCATCGTTTGCATCTCATCCCTCTTCCCCCCCTCCGCTTGGGTACATGTTGATGTTGTCATGGCAATCCTATTAGTCAGCTATCTCCAATCCATGAACCTGGTGAAGACTTGAACTGAGTCAGGACAGCGATATAACAGGAAGTAAGCCTCCGCTGTCTGAGAAGTTAAGACACTACCTTGGCACCAATTCTTGTTTTGGGACTTTTGCTTGTTTTCAGTTGAGTGTTAGTTTAGTTTGAAGAAGAACTTCCAACAGTTTGAAACAAAAAGTGCAGTTGTGCTCATAACCTGGAAGAAATTATGATTTCTTGGTCATTTTTCATAGAATATGAATGATAACACAAAAGCCACTTAGTTTCCACTCATATTTAGTGGGAAGTCATTGTAAAAAAAAAATGTTTACTCTTTTTTAATCACATAGACAACAGAAACTTCCCAAATGACCCTGTTCAAAAGTTTACAGACCCTGATGACTTTTTTAAGAAATCATGCCCACAAGCTGATACAAAAAGGGTTTGAATGACAGCTTAAGACATCATTTGCCTGTAATAAATGTGTATACACAAAAGGTACACCCTTGTGTCCTTCATCCAGTGCTGCATTGACATTTCTGGATCTTGAGTCATGGGGAAAGCTAAAGAGCTATCAAAAGATCTACGGGAAAAGGTAACTGAACTGTTATCATTCATATGCTATGAAAAATAGCCTAGAATTCATCATATCTTCCAGGGTATGTAAACTTATGAGCACAACTGCAGTCAAGAGACCAACATCTTATTAGACTCACTTTTAATTAGTCGTTAATCAAATCAAATAAAACTTTAAAATTTATATTTTTATAATCACTTTTAATTAAACAGTAACGAAAAGCGTAAAACAATTAAAAATGAAATTATAAAATATAAAAAATACCCTCCTGACCCCCTGCACCCAACATAATAAAACATAGAATAATATTTAAAATAAAAACTTAAAGTATAAATAAATATAGAAATTGGAGTGGAAATTCAACATAATATAAAGTAAATCAATAGATTAAAAAAAAAAAGTAAGATATTTTGTAATCAATTTAAATGATTTAGTTTGGAAAGTGTTGAAGTTTCTGCCAGCACTTTAAAAACAATGCACTGTGAAAAAGATCTTATCTGTTACATAGATAACATGGTGGGCGTGCCACAACCTCCATGCTCCTCCACGCTCTCAGCAATAGGGAGGGGAAGTGGTGGTGAGGTTGCATCCCACTAATGTTGGATGCCGATCTGCAGAACCTATGTCCAAAAAAAACCAACACAGGCTATTTGATTTTGGCTAAAAACGACATAATCATAATGAAAAGACAAAAGGAACGATTTTACAGAAGATTAAAAAAATTATCAGAGTGGGACTTTTAGCATTCACAATTAAATTTGCTTTAAAGTCCACACAATTGAAATTACATTTTAATGTATTTGTCCTTTTTTTTTCTCTAAAACATTTGATTTTTTTACAAAAGAAAAAAAATTAATTCTGACATTTAAATTGATTTTAAAAATGCTTTTTTTTCCTCTGAAAAATACAATAAATAATTTAAGTGGAAAACGTTTTATCACAGTTGATGAATCAGTGTATTTTCTTTTACTGAAGATGTGGTGATTTGGAAAAGTCATACGGTGGCTGCAAGTTTGCTTTTTTTTTTTTTTTTTTTTTTTGTAGAGTGGCTTTGAAAACAGGCGCCTCAGGATTCCTTCCTGTAAAGTTAGTAGAACAACAGGTGCATCATCAGTGAAAGGCCGAGTGGGAAGGATCAGACCTGATAGCCTGCAGTCGCTGCAGCTACCAACAAACACAGGGATGAAAAAGGAGACGGGGTTGTGGCCTGCAGCTTCTAAACTTTCCTCTCAATAAGATAAACTGTGAGGTGGAGCTGAGAATGACTCATCGCAAAACAGCTGACTCTTAAGAGAGATGTTAGAAACGTGCACATAATCACAAAAGAAGTCTTTTTGTTAACACACAGGCTTTTTAAATCTGCTTGGACCCATTCAAAGCTCACTGAAGGACTTATCTACCCTATTCACAGCAAAATTCTCTCCGTCAATGACTGCTGCACAAAGAGACTGAGACGGATGAGTTTTCCACACAGATTGGTGTCCATCCAGGTCTGACACTGAAAGCTTGTGCAGAGCAGCTGACATTCTTGTTGTAAGTGTGCGGGGAACCGGTAAATTTCCGCCCTTGAAGCTATTTGGAGATGTGGGCCAGTTGGAGCTTCTCTGCAAGTCATTGATTACAGATGACCAGCTGTAGTACAACCATGAATGTGTTTTAACTATGCAGCAATGGAGATGCTGGGATTCTGACTACTGACGTCAAGATACAACCAGTTTGTTTGATTGAATATTATTAAATACAAAAAAGCTAATATGTAAAATTTGTTATTGATCTAAAGTGAAAAGAAAAAAATAGGAAAAATAGGAATTGTTTTTTGGCAAAGTCCCATTTCGATCATCTTTCGATCTTTTGTCAAACTGGTCCCAGGGGTCTTTTAACTATGGTTCTGCTGTTTTTGACAAAACTGAAAAATCTGTGTCATGTTCTAAGATATAGTTTCTGCAGAGCAGCAGGAGCTCATTAGAAATTCACCTCTGAGTTGTGGGCGTGACAGTTAGCACAGAGTAACTCCGCCCCCTTCCCATTGCTGAGAACTCAGAGCTTGTGGTCCACCCAGCATATTTTATTTGGGTAAAAAAATGCCTAAACCGCTCAACTTTTCTTTGGTTTGGTTTTAAACCGCACTCAGAAGAGCAGACCGAACTGCCTGGAAACATCATGCAGACACAACAGCTGCACATCTGACGATGGTTTTGTCCAAAGTGAGTTCAGAGCAGACCTGCAACAGATTGGCGACCTGACCGGGGTGTGCAGTGGCGATAAATGGACGCATAGATGCAGCTATGATCAAGAAGAAAAACAAACAAGCAAGAAGAATAAAATCAGCTGGTTCCTCTGGTTCTCAGACAAACATTACAGAGAGCCAGCTCCCCCATTTATATTTGTGCTTTGGACTGTTTTGTTTTCCTTCTTAAATCACTTCCTCTCTGTAGTCCACTGGACGGTTAATGTGCATGTGAACTACAGCAGTCTTCCTTTGCCCCCCGTTTTCAGGCCGAGCAGTCGGGCTGTTCAGCTCACACCTGCTCAGGTGATCTTTCCACACCTGCCACACAATATGACCTGTAGGAAAAGCAGCTCTGGTCTGAACCATCACCACCATGTGATGTTCACAGTCTGTGATGGGTTCGCAACAGACCTCCATGGTGTGCTGAATGATTACCAAAAAAATGTCATTATTATTATTATTTTAGAACAAAAGCTGTCACTTCATTCGTAAAAAACAATTCCAATAACACAGTAGAAAAATAATAATTTGGCATGGTTGCCAAAGAACTGTTTTTTCATTGAGATTATGTTGTAAAATATAGAACCAGCAATAAAACAGTGTTAGTGAGGTGGGTTTATAAAAGGAATGAGACACAAGTCTATAAAATTATTGTCAGATTTTGCCAAAATGTTGAAAGTTTGTTTTAACTAATAGGTTGTAAAATCTTTCTTTGAAATATATATTTCGATTTAAAAATTTGATCATATTAGTACAATTCTGAGTAGAAACTATTGACTGTACATGAGAACATGAGTAAATGACCCTGTCCAATGTTCCAACAAGCTCACTCCTGATTGGTGGGTTGGTTGTCATAGAAACGTTGACTCAGACCAACCACCGCTTTCTGATGACGTTGGGTTCCAACATGACAGCATCCATGTTACAAAAAAATGGCGACCGATTCAGCGACACTACGCAGGCCTGGAAAACCCGAAAATCCACAGCACCTGTACGAATCAATCCCTGGATGGGAGGATGTGACTTATGCTATGGTCACAAATATAACTGCCACCACACAATTTACTTACATTTACATTTATTTATTTAATTGTTGGCGTGGTCAAGAATGTAGATGGTGGCAGTCAGGCGGCCATCAGGCGTGCAGAATGGCCTGCTTTTTGTACACCCCCGGGCGACCGATGGCATTCAAAATCTGTCACCGTCTAGAGACATTAGCACATTGTCCAGTCAGAGCTGCTGCTGGCCGGCGATCCAGAAGTGGCCGCCAAGTTGTGGCCATACACAATTTTGTAATGGGGTCATCCCCACCTGTCACTAGACCGCCACCACATGACCACCAAATGTGCCCCACTGACCGATGTCAAATTTAGAGAAAAATTGTCCAGTCGCCACAACATTTTAACTCCTTCTTAAAACCTCTGCAGTCAATTTGGGGCATGTAAAAATGCGGCTGCCGTCTATCGATTACAGATGCCGCTGCGTTTCCACCTGCTGGATTTGCTGACAACTTCCATTTAGGTCACTGTGGCATATTGGGATATCTGACCAACGTCTAAGGCTTAAAGGGAGTGTGTGGATTGCTGCATGAAAATTAAAGCAGAACCATCATGTTAACTACTACGTCACCATGGTAACAGCAGTCTTTGAATATTTTGCCACTTTTTAAAACCCATTTGATCCTAATTCTTATTCAAGTAACGTATTAGTTGACTTTTAGCTTTAGTCTTTTTGTCTAATTTCTTATTAAATGCCTCCATGACACTTATTTTTTCGATGTGTAATATGTGTGTTTGTTTGTGTGATGAGATTACTTTGATCTCATACCAAGAGGCTGATTTGATGCAGAGGATGACCTGAAATTCAAAGATGAGCCTCAGACAGAGACGGAGCTGTGCATCCGAACACCAGCTACTAATGAGTCACGGCATCAAAAATGTTAGCAAACGTGTCACAAAGCAGCCCTTCTCAAATCGCCAATGTCAAGTTTTCAGCTGTGGACTGCATGTCAAAGACATTCACTAACTGGGCCAGGAGACACTCAGCTTTTCTAACTCGTCTGATGGGATGACACGCAATCCTTCGTCAGTGCAGCATTAGACAGCTATTTGTGGAGCTGCTGGCTTAGCCAAGCCTGTTAGCACAAAGTCAGTGTCCCCATTCAGATACCTGACACAGCAACTCCACTCTCACACAGAGATTACTCACACATGCATTATCAATGGCAAGCTAGTTCAGGCAGTTCAAGCAACAGTTGCCCGGGCGACACGTTGGAGCTCTGAGATACACAGAAGACGTCAAAAAGAATGGAATCGAACAAGACTGAAATGATAGCAAATGAAAGGCAAATTGAGTTCTTCAGCCACATGCAAACTGTGTTTTATGCAAACTGAATTCAAAACAGGTTGAAAAGTTTCCTTGCAATGATGGGTAAACCCTGTGAAGTGCTGTGTCGTCATGTGTGAGTTTTAGGGTGGAGGCAGTAGTGCTGGGGGTGGGGTCCAGCCAGTGGTGAACCTGACAGCAGTCACATAGCCACTCTGCCCAAAGACAACCAAACTGAGGAGAGACACTTCAGCCTGTCTGAGTCAGAGCAAACAAAGCGCCTCATTCAGGTGGCTAAGCTGTCTGTGCAGCAGTCCAGCCAAAGTGAAGGCCTGTTTCTAAGGTTAGCAAGATTTCAGGTTAGCAATGTGTTGGATTATGGTTTAGGAAGAAAGATTTCAATAGATTTAAGCGACCGTATTTACTGCACTGTAGGGCGCAGGGGATATTAAACTACACCGTCAACGAATGGTCTATGTTCAAACTTTTGTCAAATATAAGTCAGTCAGCCTGTCAGAGAGTCAGTCAGAGAGAGAGACTTTATTAACTGCAGTCTCAGTAACTCCAGAACTTGTTTGTAACAAGCTACATACACTAGATATTAGACACGTTAAAAGCATTAGCCGAGTTAGTGTAATCACGATACCTCTAACTCCCAAACTTGTTTGCGACATGTAAAAAAAACATACTGACAACAGGCGTTACTGTGATGACGCTAACTCGCAACCTTGATAGTAACACAAAATATAAACACAGTACGACACCGCTACATGTTAGCTGCATTAGCGGATTCACAATAACACTCAAAACCTGAGTGTTGAGGGAAAATAGAGTACGTCCACTTTTTTTTCTAGGTTCTTTATTAGCACAGTCAGAAACCCTCTGAACTGTTTACAACTGAAACGTTTCAGTTGAGTGTTAAAATCACAGTTACATTTAAAAACAAATCTTCTCACGTTTGGAGGTGTGTGGGGGTGTCAGGAAGCAATAAAGGCTTTGGACATTTACAAGTGGAGAGAGATGGTTTCTGTCACATCAAGACAACCACACCGTTTGGAGAAAAGTAAAAAGTAACAAACTTTGTTCGTTTTGTAAGTGATAAACACTGACAGCACTCAGAAGATCACACCCACGGTTGTCATATCCTTCTGACTCCCAGAAATGCACATTTCTGAGCCTGAATATCTCCCAACCACTGCAAACTGCTGAATGAACTCCTTTTGGAGGTCATGGGATGGGGTGGATCTCTGGGAATTCTAGTTTTTCGTGGGTTTAAAAATAATTTACTGGACATTTTATTGTCTTGTAGTCAAGAGGATATAATGTCAGCAATAGTTGTAATGATAACTTTAAATAATAAATTACAAAAGCAATAATAAAAAAGCATATGTGCCACAGCTTTTATTGTTGTTACAATATTAGGGAAATTAAAAGTAGCAGAGGCTAGCTAAAAGCTAACAGGATGCCAGGAACAAGTGTAGATTTCTAGACAAAGCAATATGTTTTGTATCTTAAAATAAGAGTCTGGGTCACCCCACACTGGTTATGGTTGTGTCTGAATTCCTTGACAACTCACCACTTAGTGCGCTAAATAGTTTAAACAAATTTTCTCATAATTAGTGATAATAATCATAATAAGAATCTGCACTGCTGAGGGTTTTTAACAATATTTTCCGGGCAACTGATGATGGTAACTATGCTGTCCGTCTTTTGCTGGACTTGTCCTCAGCATTTGACACTGTGGACCACAATCTCCTACTGTCCAGGTTGAAAGGTTTGGTTGGGATTTGTGGTACTGCACTCGACTGGCTTTTATCATATTTATCTGACAGGACAGTGTGTGTGAGCATGTCTGGATCCTACTCTTTAACTGCTCCGCTGTTGTTTGGGGTTCCACAGGGCTTTATTTTAGGACCACTTTTATTTTCTTTATACCTCCTTCCTCTGGGCTCCATCCTGAGAAAACAGGGTTGCCTTTCACTGCTACTATTTACCAATAAAGAAATGCTACAAGACATCAAAGACTGGATGGCCCTAAGCTTTTTGAGTTTCAATGATAAAAAAAACTGTAGTGCTGGTGTTTGGCCCTAGCAGCTCCTGTGACCCCTCCTCAGTGGAGTTGGGTCCCTTAGCTCCACATCTTCAGCAGTCTGTGTCTAACCTGGGTTTTAAGATGGACAGCGATTTTAAAATTGACTGTCAAATCAGCTCAGTGGGAAAATCCAGCTTCTTTTATTTGAGGCAGTTGGTGAAGGTGAGACCATTTTTACCAAAACATCATTTTGAGACAGTAATCCATGCTTTCATTACATCTCGACTGGATTACTGTAACTCCCTTTATTATGGAGTTAGCCAGTTGTCCCTCTCACATCTCCTTTTGGTCCAGAACGCTGCTGCTCGGGTTCTGGTCCGAGCGGGTAAGAGGGACCACATCACCCCAATCCTGGCTACCCTTCACTGGCTGCCTGTGAATTTTAGAGTTCATTTTAAGATTCTTTTACATGTTTTTAAATCTTTAAACAATTGTGCTCCGCCATACCCCTCTGAACTTCTCCATCCTTATACCGCGACCCGATTCCTCAGGTCTGCTGATCAGCTTCTCCTGGAGGTACCGAGGTCTAATAGGAAGCTCAGCGGGGAACGAGCATTTTCAGTCTATGCACCGAAGCTCTTCAATGCATCACCACTGCGCATTCGGCAGGTATCTTCACTGTCCACTTTAAAAAAACTTCTTAAAACCCATTTTTATCGCCAGGCTTTTGACACGGCATGAGACTCCGCTCTGCTGATGTGTTTTTACTGTTTCATTGTTCACCTTTGTTTTTATCTGGTGTTTTTTATGTCACCTATTTATATTTTTACCTTTAATTCCTTTAACATTTGAGCTTTTGTTTTTGTTTTATCGAGCTTTTAGTGTACGACGCCTTGTGTGACCAAGGTCATTTTAAGGCGCCATATAAATAAATAAACTTAAAATTAACTTAATCTTTACTTGTTTTGATTTTTAATTTAAATCAGATTCAAAACATCACAGGAGGGTTGGGTGAAAATTCAAGAGGAGCCTGCTAAAGAAGCAGCAGGTCGACCTCTGATTGGAAGATGATGGGCAAGACACTAAACAGCGCATTACCTCTGGTGGAAGGTTGGCGCCAGTGTTCGGCAGCAGAGCCTCACTGGCTCTCGCAAAATGAGGCCAAATCCGTCACCATTGTTTCCTGATACAAGCACCACCATCTTGAAACCAGTCGACTGTGGTTGGTTCAAGTCGGTCTATCTTGTGTTTTTAGGGGAACTACAGTCACCAATCATGAGTCCACTGAAAGCGAGCTCAGGAGACGCTGTCAATCAAACGTTCGAGGTGGGGCCAGCGGGCACTATATTGCTTTTACTGAAGCATCTGATTGGTCAGTTTAAAACTTGAAAAGCACGCCATAAAAACAAAAATATCTTTAAGAAGAGAAGATGTTCAGAAATACGTATCAGAGCAAGAATGGTTGTTCTGACAAATAAATGACTTAGTATTAACTGTCTATTTCTCAATAGAAGCCTATGGGATTTTTACTTCTTGGAACCAACAGGTACTTCCTGTTTGGAATACGAGAAGGGAGGGGTTGAGTTGTTCATTCTTTATACGGACTATGGTAAAAACCTTAAAAAAGCAACACAGGTTTACCATTTTAAAAACCAATCCAATGAAAATGGTCTTTATTGTGTTTTTAATTTAACATTTTACCACAATAGAGGACCTATATGAAAGAATTTATGATTACAACTGTGTTTCTGTGTATTTCTTAATTCAAACCGCGTTGGGTAAGTAACAGGATGCTAGAAAAAGCTGGGGTTGATGACGCAACAACTCTCTGGGCATGCCAAAGTCTCTCTTCCCACTCCGCTCTTCCATTCCCTTGCCCACATTCATTTTGAGCACGTTGAGCTTATATTGGCGTTCCAATATTGCTCGTTATTATTTCTGCACTGCTAATGCTAGCTTGAGGCTATAAGCTCACGCGTGAGCGCCCAGAGAGAGGAGGGGGCAGGGCTTCTCTGAGCCAACAGTCCCACTCACAAACCAGAATGGTATTTCTAATGAGCTACTGCCGCTGGGAATGAAATGTGTCTTAAAACACTGTTCCAGTCCCAGCCAGGACTTGAACCGGGGGCCTACTTGCTGTGATGCAAGAGCACTAACCACCGCAACACCGTGCAGGGTTAAGACACTACG